>CM061134.1:44580615-44610617 GCA_030789695.1 Scilla litardierei
TGTAGGGTGCTCATCTTCCCTGGAGACCATCCTAACTTAGCGGAAAGGGATCACAACGACCGCGCTTAGCCGAGTGAGCACCCGCTCCCCCGAGAGCTCGCCAGGGACACGAGTAGGTCGCTCGTCCCCCGTCAAGGGCGACCAAGAGGTCCGAGAGCGGACGCACTCCATTGACGCCCCCCCTGTCGACCCCTTGGCTCATCAGACACAACAAACAACCTAATACAAGGACACCACTGACACTTCCGACGCTCGACAGCCTGATAAAGCACCCCCTGGCCGCTGCGCCCCCTGACCGTTGGTGCTTTCGGCTCTGACACCCTGACAAAGTATCACGGGCCGTTGCGCCGTCTGACAAAAGCATGGCTAACATACATAGGTCTGACTTCCTCGTCCGAAGCTTCCGCTGACAGATGGGCCAGCTCAGCACGCCAGGTCAGCCTCACCTAAACGCCTCCATCAGGTATAAATACCATTTCACCTCCATCGAGAAAGAGGTTGGCCAATTCACTCTCATCCTAGTTATTCACACACAAGAGCAAAGGTCTCCCATATCTTTGTTCTTCCACTATAGCTCGCCACGTAGGGTCGACTGACACTTAGTCCGACCCGCGTGTCTAGCGCCCATTTCCAATTCCTAATTCTAACTTAGGCATTGGAGAGGCTAAGGGTTGGACCCCAACCCTTAGCCTCAACCCGGCCTTTTTGATGAGCTGCTTCGTGCGCAGGTTAGCTCGCCTCCGCAGATAGCGGTCAGCGTCCATCTCCTGTAGTGTGGCGCACGAGCGGAAAACTAGCGAAGTTGACCTAGTGGCCGGTCTTTGTTGCACGTCTAAACCTCGTCACCCCACTCACCCCCTGTCTAACAGCCTACCTAGATTTCATCCCCCCTCACAACCACCGTATCCTTGGTTCCCCCAACAAACAAATTCATTGTACGCGGCTCTTAGTCCGCAACAGTGGGGATTATCAAACCAAACATGCAGGGATCCAAATTCACAGAACAAGTTAGATTAGTGACAAATAAAACACGAGGCCCTGTGGGCAGTGCTCAAAGCCCCATTTGACCAATGTTGCCGATAAGGTGAGGACTTGTTTGATTTTAGTGTTTGAACATAAGGTAGTGAACCCGTAACATTACCAGTTTTTTGGCACGTGAAAAAACATGTGTTTTTTATTAACATTATATTGATAACGTAAAAGCATGATAGAATAAGAACAAGTTTATGATTTGAATTAAATCAAATATCTAATTGAAGATGCCAAGTTCCACTCAGGGCCCATCAGTGATGGGTTCAGCCTAGGCTGTCGGATGAGACCCATTATCAAAAACCTCCTGACGCGGCTCGGGAGATCAGCCTGACCCGCCCTCGATAGACCCCTCCAGAGGCGGCCTTGCCCCACAATGTCGACCCCCTTGGTTTCAAGGCCCGAGGACCCATCTATTGAGCTGAATCAAGCCACGCCACGTGGCAGTCACGCACGATTAGCCTGAGTCCTCCCCGAGTCGTTATGGCCATGCCCGTCCAATGTATACGAACTAGCAATGCCGTGGCCACCAGTGAGGCCCACGTTACCTTTTGGGTTGTTTTTTTTTTGTTTTTTTAATTATCAAGTGACTGCAATACTTGGGCTCAATGAACTGCAGAGCCTAATGGGAGCATTGATAGGGATGAGAATGGGCATGCCCAAAGCTCGATTGGGCTTCCAATTGGACATGTCACATTATCATCCCTACCAATCCTTCACTAATTTTTCTAGAATTAGTGAAGGATTTGTAGGGATGATGATGTGGTATGCCCAATTGGAGGCCCAATTGGGCTTTGGGCATGCACATTCTCATCCCTGCTGCATTGATGCGTCATATCTGCCTCAGTTCCAGGATAGCCATCAAACCTTAAACGAGAGTCTTGTCTGTCCATAAAGGTACTCGGGCATGATTTGAGATAAATTGCTAGGAAATAGATAGAGATTGACTATCTACACCTCATTTTGAGGTGTAGAGAGGTGACCTTTAACTAAAAATTGTCAAATCAAAAGTTCTCTCTCTGATATAACATCACTTTCTTTTTCAGAAAAACAAATCAAGTATGCACCGCATTTATGCGGTGCATATAGTCTGTCTCTAGGAAATATCAGTGTGTCGTAAAATAGTGACTCGTAAATAGCATCATGAACTGCTCTTGCATGTTTCAGTGTGATAACAAGTCCAACATATTGGAGCATGCTCACCTTGTAGCTTGTGTCATAGATGCTCTGCTTCCAATGTCGTCATATTTGCATGTAGGCATGAAGGATAAGGATCCCTCGCAATAACCGTTGAATACTCTTCCCCTCTCAGCCTCTTGGATAGAAGCTGATCCTTGATTGTCAACAACTGTCATTGTGGTAGATAAATGAAATTTACTCACAATGTTATATCATGGTAATACAAGGCTGAAGATATTTATGAACAGTTCGATGCAACTTTCTGTCTTGCATAAGCAAACCAAAGAAGCTTGTTGTCATGTATAAGCAAATCCATTGATGTTAATGGTAACAATTAACCAGCTAAACAAAAATAATGTTGCGGCACCAAATTTTCTGTTCCCTTTGAAACTCGAGGCCACTCTTACCCACCATGCAATCGTTCACCCGGGCTAAATTCATAGTTCATCAACACACGTCCGGAATAGGTAATCCTCACCCTCCAGCTCATCATGTAACAAGTTAATGGATGGTATAGGGGCGGCCTCGCTGCAGCACTCTCTACTGTTTTGTGATCTCCTTCCCTGAAAACAATAATTAATCCTAAAATAAATCATGATATATGAAATGTAAGAAGAAGGGTCTGCAAGCGGAACCAGAAATAGATGTGATATGATCTTGATGGCAAATCAATGTCACAGGCATGGAACAAGAAGTGAATAAACGGCCACCAAGTTTCATATCCTAACCTTTTTCAAGGTGTAGAAGAAATAATGGAACCCATCCCCAAACGTGTTCCAGTCCACAGACCAGGTAAAGCTTGGTGCTTCAAACAGCGGACGTCTGAAGTGTGGCTGTGGCGGGGCAATATCATATATCGAGTTACAGATAGGGTGAGAACATATGAATGAGAAAATTGTGGTCTGCTAGATTTTGCACCTGTCCAAAAGATATGGAGATGAAAGTGCCTCCAGGTTTAAGAACCCTATGAACGCCCTCCAGCATTTTCATCACCTTGCTTACTGTCTCGGGATGGGGTTTCCATGGGTCACCACTATCAACAAACAAGACATCCTTCATGTATTTAAAGAATAAATGTTATACATAAATGGTCAACATGTTCTGGAAAAGTTGGTTAGGCATGTAATTGCAATAATATGTATCTCGAAATATGATACTCAAATCATCATATCTTGCTAATGGCTGATCATGACTTTAACATCAGCCATCTATGATTAGATGCAAATTTAGGGCAAGAAGCAGCTAGAGATCAGTTAGGTATAAAACCTAAAATGATATAAAAAATAGACACGGAAAATGGCACGAGGTTAAAAATATAAGAGGAAAACCTGGAATTAACAATCCGAGACAAGACATCTAAACAGAATAATAATTAGATAAGAGATTCAATATTTGTGCCTTGTCAAATTTGCTTGTGTTTCTCATTGTGAACTAAAAGCAGTGTGTGAAAATAGGAAAATTTTCAAAAACCAGAAAATTGAAATGAAGTACGAGCTTCACAAACTGTTGGATAGGAACCAGCAACTAAAGAGTTGAAACACACTGGACATGTTAAAAGAGTTTGAACAAGGAAATTAGTTTGAGCGTTCTGAAGAATTATGTTTTTTGAGAGTCTATTTTGACCAAGTCCGTAACACGAAAGTACAAGCTTTACATACTGTATGGTAGGAATCAGCAACTAAAGAGTTGAAACACACTGAACATGTTAAAAGAGCTTGAACAAGGAAATTAGTTTGAGCGTTTTGAAGAATTATATGTTTTTTGAGAGTCTATTTTGACCAAGTCCGTAACGCGGTGGTAGCGTGTATATGATGCAGGCAGATGCCCTTTAGATAACCTATACTAAACGAAATGCACGCGTAAGATTGAATGTCAAACCCAAGTTTCATAGGAAAACAACAGAAAATAGAACTAAACGAGAAATGACAATTGGAGACTTAAGATTTTATTTATTTATTTATTTATTTATTTTACTTTTACAAGAATTGGAAGCTCAAGATCTGTTAAACCCTGATATTGGAATTAAAATGCAATTGATAGAGATGAAAATGGTCCGACTGACTATTTTTCAACAATACTATAATAAAGTATGGCAAGGAAAACATCTGTTGGCTGCACAACATGATATGTGACTAGGAGACTAGAAAGTTTGTGCAAGCATGCTACACTTGTAGACTACAATCAATTGTGTTGCTAAAACCAGATGGGGACATGTAAATGCAAGGCATGTAACAAATGAAGAGTGGAGACAGAACTTCACATCAAATATGTCCTTCAACAAGGTAAAAAAGTTATAATGTAAACTGCAAGCTGCTGGATGTTGGCCTTTTAAGTCCAGTATAGTTTTGATGATGTCACCACATTATGTGTTAACTAATGTCTCAAAGTATTTGTCTCAGATAATTAACATTGATTGCATCAAGGGAGAGACAAAACAGTTGGTGATGAGTTGATGGACTAAAGGCATTGAGCATTGAAGCATTGAAGCCATGAAGAATCATGTATCTCATTGTAAATCATTGTATGATTCTTTATGTATTTTGCTCTTTCTTTAGTACAATATTTGTATGCCTTGATTAGATAGACACACACATTCATGTCTATTTCCATCTTAGATATTCATAGGAACTTCCTAGAACCAATCCCAATAGGTTCATTGGTCAAACACACTTGATTGTGTTTTCAGACAATGACCAAACGTCTGGAACACGTTCACCAGACGTCTGGTGTATCCTCTTTGAGTTGGCCAAAACCTAGGGTTGATTAGCCGTCTGAAGTTCAAAAGCCAGTCGTCTGAATAGTGTATCAGACGTCTAGGGGATGAAGTCCAGTCGACTTAACATTGGGTGCTAGTTTTCATGACTTACTGTCTTTTAAACCCACTTCTGTACAACCGTCTAAAGAAGACTTGCCAAACAACTGAACAGTGCATCAACAGTCTGACAAGTGTTCTTCAGACGTCTATTTACTTGGAGATTGGTTTTCGTTTGTTTCGTCACCAACTCAGTGTCAACTGTTTGAAGGAGGAACAAACTATTGAACAATTTATCAGCCGTCTGGTAAACCTTCTCCAGTCTAGTCACTAGGAAATCTGTTCGTTTATACCTGTTAGACAGAGTTTTTGTGGGTCCGTTTTGTTGGTTTTTGTACACGATTGAGAGAGTATTTATACATCTTTGTGAGGAAGTTTTTGTTGGATATTGGACTCCCCGGATTTGGTTTTGTATGATGAACAAACATAAATATATCGTGAACTAACTCTTTGTGAGCGCAGTTATGGAAATCGTCGCCAAGCTTCGTTGAACATCTTAAGCGACGTCTCGAGACTTCTCAAAGCACGTGATCGTATGCCTAAAGCTTCGTTGAAGCTTATGGACCACTTTAGAAGTCATGAAGATTCGGATCAAAGCTTTCGAAGACGGTTCGTCAAGTTTTATATATTGTCTTTTAGCTTCGTTCCGTAGAATGTTAAGCCTTGAGTAGGTCTTACATTTTAATCTTCATAACGCTCCTATCTTAGAGCTAGGATCTTAGTAGAAATCGATTCGAACTTTCCTGAAGCATCGCGCTTCGATTCGCGACTTCTTGTGCAGGTTAGTTGGTTCAACAATAAGAACCAACCGACTAGATGGTGATCTAGTCGGTCGGCAAAGCTTCTTGGACCGAATAGTTTGCCTTCTCAATTCTAAGCTCTTTACTGTTTACAGTTAGTCGGTCTACGTTGACTCACCGACCGACTAGTTTGTGAACTAGTCTGTCAGTGATGCTTCTTAGACCGACTAGTTGAGCTTTCCCTGTACATGCCAAGTTACTGTTTATCGTTAGTCGGTCTATGTTCATTTGGCGACCGACTAGTTGATGAACTAGTCGGTCAACATTGGTTCTTGGACCGACTAAATCAATTTGTGCTCAGACTTTTAGTTTTATCTCTTAGTCGGTCTGAGTTGAGTCACCGACCGACTAGTTGTGAAACTAGTCGGTCAGCAACTCTTCTTTGACCGACTAGTTCCCTTCAGTCTGAACTTATTCTTTTGGTTGTTCTACCTTTAGTCGGTTCATGCTGTTTGACCGACCGACTAGTTGGTGAACTAGTCGGTCAGTCAACCTTTTTTGACCGACTAGTTTGGTTCAGAATAAAGCCGTTGGAGCATTTAATGCCACGATTTTCACTCTCTCTTTCCTCTATCCTATATATACTTGGAGTGCTGCATTCATTGCACTCAAGGCTGATTTTAAGAGAAGTTTAGAGATCAAAGAGAAAGCATTCAATCTCATTCAAAGCTCATTCATTTCCTTTCAAAAATCTCTCCCTCACTCTTATTTCAAAAGAGAGATTCATTGATTGTGAGCCTTCCAAGCCAAGTGCTTGATCCCAGGTCACCATCAACCTCATAGCTCTCCATCGCTGATCTTCATCTTGGAGCTAGGGTTTGGTGCCTCTTCATCTTCCCCAAAATCTGTTTTGCCCTAAATCATAAGTTATACTCAAGGCATAGGATTTTGTCGGTAAGCAATTTCGTATTTCATTTACTTCATTATTGTAAGTGTTTCACTCTCGGTTGTGAGAGTTTGTTTGTGATCCCGGGTTGTGGGAATCACAATTTCTTTTGTGTATGATTTGACTTGTGAAGGTTTTTCACAAGTATTTCATAGTGGAAATCTTGAGTTAGGGTTTCTAACTCAAGTATCCGGAGGGGATCCGGGTGGTTGGGACGTAGGATCACCGGGAACAAGTCGGGGAGACTTGGATGGATCCGAACCCAGTAATATTGCTTGTTTGCGATTGTTTCTTTGTTGTCTAACATTTACATTTCCGCATTTCCGCATTGGTTGGTAGAGTTTGCAAGATAATTAGGAATTATCCTCTTAATTATTTTAAAGTACTATTCATCCCCCCTCTAGTACTTGTGCAGTAGCTTAGCAGTGCATTACAGTTTTTGACAGTAATTCACACACTATAGAGATTCATTTGTGATCCAAACACAAACAGAAAAGCTTTCAACTTTCATCTTCCTCTCAATCTCTTTGAGCTTCCTTGATGTTTATTTGAATTCCAAGCTCAAGGGAATTCCACTAGTGCATCAAGCTTACATCTAGCACTTGTACATCAATCTTTCATTGCCGCTGCACTTCACGATAGTAAGTACATTTATTCAAGGTAATAGGACGATTGTAATTTCTATTTTAGTTCATTTAGAAAGATAGCTTCCGGATTGTAGTCTCTCTGGAAAATGAGGTGTGGCCATTGAAATATGGTGAGCTATCTTAGAATAGATAATGAGCACTTGCAAAATTGTGTTGCTCTTGGAAAAGTGTGTGAGTTGTATCTTGGAAGAGATTATATGCTCCGTCTTGGAATAGGCTTTATAGTAGAAAATCTACAAGACTTTGGACAGAGTGTGGGACTGGAGTAGGCATTTGCCGAACCAGGATGCATCATTGTATTTGCGATTGTTGTTTGTGTGCTTGTGAATTTTGCTAATTGACTTGATTTAATTCAGCATTTGTAAGTATTTTATAATTAGCATATTATTTGGTATTACACTATTCACCCCATAGTGTGTGTTGCCTAGTAGTGCACGTGTTTAGGCATCTATCTAGATCCTACACAAGCTATGGAGGGGGGGTTATATTAGTCAAAGAAATGGCATTTCAGATGATTTGTGAAGGATGATGAAACCTATGGAAGATGGGAGCTATAAGATGAAAAAGTTGATGAATTACAAGATCAACAAATACAAATGCAGTCATGCTAATAATTGGAGTGCATAAATTATAGGATGATTTACCACTAGCAAAAGAAACATTAAACAAGCACTAGAATTAAGTGCAATTACACATCATAATGAGGTAAAAAAGAATGGATGGATTAAGTGTGTCCAGTGCCACAATGCATCATAAATTCCATGCATTCTAGAAATGATTTATGATGATATATCTCAATCAAAGCTCATTATATTAATTTCTACCTTTTGAGTGAATTGGAACAACATGTCAAAGATCAGTTCCAGAATTAGTTCGCAATGAGAATATACCAGAGAGATCAAAAATGCTAAATTACAAAGGCAACATTCAGTCTGAGTTCTTCAATTTTCCTCTTTTAATTTCTCAATATTTCCACAGATAAACATGCACGCGCCTCATTCCAGGTGATGAAATAATCTAACATTGCCTAGAAACAACAATCCAATCATGACAAGTTAAGACGAGGTTTGAGAGGAAACAGACACATGAATCAGTAGTGGGAAACTCGAAAGCTACCAGAGCATTTACACAGGAGTGGACTTTGCAATCTGATTCTGGACTATCACATTGATACCTTTGTATAAAATAGAAGCAAGCATAAAGGCTGAATTAGCCATCAAAAGGAAAACCATCAAAGTATTTTTTTTTTCCTTTTTTTAAATTAAAAAGGAAAAGAAAAAAGAAGCGCTAGTGTATCTATCACATTGTTGTAGCTCACCATTGTTCCCTTCTCAATAACAACATCAAAGCATTCATCTGCAAAGGGCAGGTCAAGCATATCGGCTTGTAGTACCGTGATGTCTGTGCATCATAGAACAAATTAAGAGATGATCCAAGCAAGGCATGATACATTATAAAAACAAACAGTCGAACTTGAACAAATAAGAAACCTTTGATCCCCTTTTCGGACAACCGGTTTTGCATCCTGTGAACGGCGACCGAGGAGAGGTCAATGCAAGTGAGGTGGGTGACTCCATCACTCAACAGCAGATCCTCACAGAGACGCGAGTTCCCGCAACCCAATTCCAGCACCTATATGCATATGCTTATGATTGTTAACTTTTCTTTTCTGATAAAAGTTTGGCCTTCGACAAAAATTAAAGTTAAATAAATTACAAAGTCGAGCAACATGCCAAATTGACCAAATGCCATTGGGAATGGAAATTCAAATGCTAGAGAGAGTTAATTATCTCAAATACCACTAAGAGAAGAGAACATACAGAGTGAGAGGGGTTGATGTGGCGGCGGATGAGGTGTTGGAAATGGAAGTAGTCTTTGAACCATTCATAGTGATCTTCTACAGAGAATCGATCGTCCCTGTTTCCAACCCCCCAAAAATAGTTAATTTTTATCTTTTATTATTATCATTAAAGAATAAAGTATACAGCTAGCAAGAAAAGCTAGGGTTTTGTAGAAGGGAAATTTAGAACACGAGATCCCGGAGAGCAGATACCAGTATTGAGGATCCAAGTATGCGGAAGCAGACTTCGGAGCCGGGTCAACCATGTTGCTACTGCTGCTAAAGTGAGCGATAGAGAGGGAAGAAGATGATTGCAACTGAAACCCTAGCTAGATTCATTGAAGAATAAAGAAAAAAAATCATCGATTTAAAAAAGGTCTAAAAAGAAGAAAGAAAAATTAAATTTAAAAATAATTGTTTCCATTGCCGGGATTTGAACCCGGGTCGCCTGGGTGAAAGCCAGGTATCCTAACCGGGCTGGACTACAATGGACTTGTGAACACTGGCGCACTTAAATAACTTTTAAATTAATATTTTCAATCTTACCTTCAATCAATGAAATTATTATAGTTTGATACTGTACGTAAGCGAAAATACGTTCTTCAAAATATTTCTAGTTTAACTCACGTTCTACCCCCGAGGTATTCTACTCTATCCCTCATAAAAGCTCAAGGATTCGATTCCTGCGCTTTTCGATGTATCCAACAAAAAAAAACGAGCCGGACTAACTGCACCGCAAATATGCGGTGCAGCTCATTATTTTTTTTCTATTTTTGGAATAAAATATCATTTCATTTGTCAATTCAACTCCTCTCACCTGTTTTTTCTGTTTTCGGAAACAAAAATGTTATGCACCTCAAACATGCGGTGCTAATAGTCCCCTTGAAAAAAACTCACATTCAACCATCTCGCTTGAGAAACGAGGGGGGCAAAACCTGTAAACATAAACAACGCGCTTTCGTTTCATGCTACTTCAGCGACTGTACATATCCATCACCAATATGCATCAATCAATGTGCAAAGAAGCTAATCTTGCTGTCAAATGCATTTTAACACTTCTTTATCTTAACATGATGGGCATTGATCAAGCTTTCAACATGCATCGATCAAGCAACCTGCTCACATTAGTAGTAAGCTAGCCAAATTCTGTTGCCCGTTACAAACAGATATAAGAAAGAACAAATAATTCGAGGAACCACATTCCATCCGAATTCTGTTGACATATATAGATACATCTTGTACATGGAAAAGAAACATGTCAAAACAAGGGAATATGACGAACGGCGTTGGAATTTGAATGGCCTGAAGGACCCTAATTCATGTGCAATATCTCAACAAATGCAGAGAGGATGCGAATTCTGCGGCTTAGGATTAATCCCCTCCTTCATGTTGGCTTCGCAGCCACAACAAGTGCTTCCCTAGTATTTTGGCGCGGATGGGATTGGAGATGATGGCGGCTTCAACTCCTTGTACCTTGATTTCAGGAACGAAATGCATGGTTAGCAATGCTTTCGATCGCAGTATCAATCGGGGAAAAAAAAAGGAAAAACCAAAACCAAAACCAAAGAGAAGAAAGAAAGAAAAAAGGGGGATGGTATTGGGATTACATTGTGTATGGTGACAATGGCCTTGACAGCTTTATATGATTCTGAGCACTGGATTCCTCGGTCGCTGAATTATCAACACCAGATGTGAACGTGAACGTGAACGATTCTGATTCTGATTCTGAAGATGGGGTACTTGGTGTAGGGGAAGTAGGTGGCTTTAAACCATCATATCTGAAATAGAATTTCAACAAACTCTCTGAGACTAATATAAATATGAAACAGAAGGAAAAAATAAATATTAGTCCAGCATTTCGCAAAATAATAGCACTATCAGCAGGAATTAACAATGATGTCAAACTAGTTGTAACGACCTGTCTTCGTAGTGTACGATTTTTTTGCGTTCAAAACGATTTTTAAAATGATTTCAGAGTAAATGATTTTTCATATCCTTATCATCGCTCAAATCTTAAAACGAACTTCGCATCAGTGATCCTCGACGATACGATCATGTGATATCTTTTCTTAATTTTTCGGACATGTATAGTTCAGGGACGAAATCGTAATTCCCGTATGATATTATTATATCTATTTTCACTAATTACTATTTTAACTTACCTTAATTACCTAACTTAATTAATCCCCTACTGTCGGCAACCACCCTCCAACATCTCCCCAACAACTCTCTTCATTCACATCCCCACCTCCAGCTTTCCTTCATCAATAGGCAACCCCCTCCATCCCAATATTCTAAATCAACAGAAAACAACAAGCAACCACAACGAATAATTCTCTTATCCCTGCAAATCATTCCCCTCCTCCAACCAAACAGCAAACAAAATCCTTCCTCCCATCTCCCTGAATTTCAACCAAATTCCCCAATTCACAAGTCAGAACCAAATTCAGCCCAAAATCCCCAACAATTTCAAATCAAAATCCCCAAACAAATTCAATTCAGCCCAAAATCGAATTCTCCACATCAAAAAAACTGAAACCCCATAATTGAAATCAGAACATCAAAATTGAAGAGGAAATTGGAGAGGAATTGAATCTGGAATCCACAAATCCACACTCCATTCAACCCAAACTTCATCATCTTCCTCCTCTTCCCGCGGCCTCACACCCGCGCCCAGGCCGCCGCCCTGATGCAGGCCATCGCGCGCCGGCGGCGCGCCGCCTGCCGCCTGCCGTGCACCCCCAGCCGTCGTGCCCTTTGGCTCCTCCTCTTGAGCCCCTGCAGCAAAGAAGAATGAAAGAAGAAGAGAGGTAGAAAGAGCAGAAGGGTAAAAGATAGAAAAGAAATAAAGAGAAAAGAGAATTAAAGGAATGAGAAGTAAGGTATAAATTTAATTGGTTTTAGTTATTTTTAATTGGGTATTGGGTTTTGGGTATAAGTACACTTATTGGGTATGGGTTCAAATGAGTTTATATTGGGTATTGGGTTGGAATGTGCAAGTTATTTCTTATTGGGTATTTAAATTATAGCTATTGCTTGTTGGGTTTCATTTGAACTATTAAATTGCTCGTGAGGTATTGGGTTTTAAATTGGATAAGTGGGTTATTGGGTTATCCTTTAAGTTAACTGAAGGATTTGATTTATTTAGAATTATCAAGTTTGTAAGTTCTTAAAGTTATTTAGTTGGAAGTTATTTGAGTTGTTTAAGTGTGTGTGTGTGTGTGTGTGTGTGTGTGTGTGTATACTTTATTAAGTTTCAAAAGAAAATTATAACTAGTTTAAATTATAGTTTATAACTTAAGTTTTGATATTAAATACTAATATGTATAAATTAGTTTGAATAAAAGGGGTTGCATACTAAATATTTATATAACTTATTTTAAGTGAGTAAGTTAGTTTAGTTAATTAAGTTATTAAAATTTAAAGTTATTAAAAATTATATTAAGTTTACAGTTATTAGAGTTATTTAAGTATTAAGTTTTAAGTTATAAAGTTAAGTTTAAAATTATTAAGCTGTTAAAGTTTTGGGTTATTAAGTTAATTAAGTTTCTAAAGTAAATTTCATGTTAAATGTTTTAAGTAAAATTTCAAATTACATGTGTTAAAGTATATGTTTTAAAGAGTTAGCTCTATATTAAGTTATATACGTTAGCTTTAGTATTATTTTGATTAGTTAAAAATATTTTAGCATGATAATATTTCTGTGACACAGATAAATCGTGCCTTACGATACGATCATTTGGACACCCAACACCCGCATCCTCTCCGGATCTACGCATCGTATAGTAGGTTCTCCACATCTTTATCATCTAAATAAATTAATATGTGTTAATGCAAGTGTACATTTTTACATGTTTTATAACCATTGCATTTAATTGTTTAAACTGAGATATTCTGATATGTAAGCGTGCATTTTCATACATGTTCTTAAATGTTACTTCATTTAAACTGCTTTATACCATGCTTATTCCCCGGCAAATTAACTACTAGAAATGCCTGCTAGATACATGAATGAACTTAATAAGCACATGATGTTACATGTCGTTGGCTACTAGATGTTACATGTCGTTGGCTACTATATGTTACATGTCGTTGGCTACCAAATGTTACATGTCGTTGGCTACTTGATCGTGCGAGTCGAATGTCGACTAGCCTGGCTCGTGCCCAGTATTATGGCTGTATAGCTGATTCTGGTTCGTGGCCCAGAAAGTACACGTGGGTTGGGTTGGGTTCGCAGGCACTAGTTGGAAGTAAACTGGTTACCTTCGGGGGCACTTGAAGGTAGATTCACTTGCTTGCCGCCTAACGACGTGAACCTTAGACACTCACTTAAACACACTATTGAACAGACATCGAACATGTTAACTTATAGAACTGCTGTTGTTGTTTTTAATAGTCTGCCATGTTTCAACCGTTAAATAGAATTACCATGTTTTCACTTTTACTAGAACCGCCATGTTCATATTTGTAATGTTGATTGCTATCATAAATTGTGTAATCTGCTAGCTCCTCTCTTACCATGCTTATGTATAATTGACATGCTCACCACGCTTTACTTGTGTACTACACTCTACTATGCTCACATGTTTTTTATTTTATTAGTAGACAATGACATTGCCTGCTATGTTGAGTATTGATTCCCCGGATTTGGTTTTGGATGCTGAGCAAACATAAATAACGTATACTAACTCTCTGTGAGCGCAGTTATGGAGATCGTCGCCAAAAGAATACGTTCATCAAAAGCGACGTCTCAAGACTTCTCAATACGCGTGATCGTGTGCCTGAAGCTTCGTTGAAGCTCAAGGAGTAATATTGAAGTCAAGAAGAATGAAGATTGAAGCTTTGAAGACGGTTCGTCATGTATTATTTATTGTCTTCTAGCTTCATAGAATAGAATGTTAAGCCTTGAGTATGACTTACATTATTATCTTCATTTCGCTCATATCTTAGAGCTAGGATTATCTTAGAAGCCATTAGAAATTTTCCCGAAGCCTATCGCTTCTTCCCTCGGCTTCTAGTGCATGTTAGTTGGTTCAAGTAGAAGAACCAACCGACTAGATGACGATCTAGTCGATCGGCAATTCCTCTTGAACCGACTAGAATGCCTTGCTTTTTTCAGCTCATTCCCTGTTGATCAATTAGTCGGTCAAAGAATGATCACTGACCGACTAGATGACGATCTAGTCGGTTAGGAATCCTTCTCAGACCGACTAGTTATCATTGCCTCTGTACAGCCATAGTTACTGTTTATCGTTAGTCGGTCAAAGAACGTTTGTCGACCGACTAGTTGAGAAACTAGTCGGTCAGCATTTGTTCTTAAACCGACTAAATCAACTTGAAGTCAGCCTATTCTATTTCGACTATTAGTCGGTCAAAGAGCATTCACCGACCGACTAGTTGTGAAACTAGTCGGTCGACAAGTCTTCTTAGACCGACTAGTTGTCTATCTCATGTACTTCACATTTTGGCTGTTCAACCGTTAGTTGGTCTACGTTGTATCACCGACCGACTAGTCGATGAACTAGCCGGTCAGTGATCCTTCTTTGACCGACTAGTCTGGTTCAGAATATGACCGTTGGGAATCTTTTGAGCTCGATTTTTCTTGCCTCTATAAATACAAACCTGATTCGTTTGAGGCAAGGTTAGAGGTCCATTATAAAAGTTATTTCAGACCTAAGAGAGGAGTTTTCTCAAGCTATTTCTAAGCTCTCTCTTCCTCACAAGAATCTCTCCCTTCACTCTTTGAGCCAATATCCTCAAGAGAGATTCTCTCCATTATGAGCCTTCCAAGCCAAGGGCTTGATCCAAGGTCACCAACTCCATCCTAGGCTTTCATTGCTGGTCAACTTCTTGGAGCTAGAGTTTGGTGACATCTTCTTCCACAACAATCCATCTTTGCCCTAATTTGGTAAGATTTACTCAAGGCATAGGATTTTGTGGTAAGTGTTTCTTTATTTCATTTCAATTGATATTGCAATTGTGTCTCTCGGTTGTGAGAGAGTGTGTGATCCCGGGTTGTGGGTGTCACATTTACTTTGTGTATGATTTGCTCTTGTGAAGGTTTTTCACAAGAATTTCAAAGTGCTAAATCTTGGGTTAGTGGTTTCTAACTCAAGTATCCGGAGGGGATCCGGGTGGTTGAGACGTAGGATCACCGGGAACAAGTCGGGGAGACTTGGATGGATCCGAACCCGTTACATGCTTTATTTGTGTTTGTTAATTCTTGTCGATTGTTGTTTATTCCGCATTGTCGTTTGTGTTTGCACAATAGTTAGGAATAACGTTCTTAATTATTTTAAAGTACTATTCACCCCCCATCTAGTACATGTGCAGTAGCTTCACAGGGCACTACAATTGATATCAAAGCCAAGGTTAAAGCTACAAGTTCAAAGCTATGACAAACAACGACTACAATGTCTTCAAGGATCGTCGAGGAGCTTCTTCAGTTTTGGAAGGGCTATCCTCTGTCAGGCCTCCTCACTTCAATGGTACCAACTATGGGTACTGGAAATACCGGATGGAAACCTTCCTCCGGAGCGCTTCACTTTGGAGAGCCACGATGACGGAGTATGTCGAGCCCTCCGAAGAAGATTTCGCGAAGTGGACTACCGCGGAGGTCGCCGCGGAGGTAAGCAATGCCAAGGCCATGAATGCCTTGCAATGTGCGTTGGAGCCCGAAGACTTCAACAAGATATGCACATGTAAGAGTGCATATCAAGTATGGAACCAACTCCTCATCTTGCACGAAGGAACGAGCACGGTAAAAGATTCTAAACTCGTTGTCGCTAACAAAGAATTTGAGTTGTTTCACAAGGAACGGGGTGAAACTATGAAGGACTACTATGCTCGCTTCGTGGACATATCCAACGAATTGGAAGCACTTGGGAAGATCTACACCCAAAAGGAGAAAGTCGCGAAGATAATCGACAGACTTCCTTCTTGTTGGGAAAAGCGTACCTTCGCTATCGAGGGAGGTAACGATATGAATAAGTACACGGTTGTACAACTAATGGGTACCTTATTGTCTTACGAGGTACGCAAGGAGAGTAAGATAAAAATGAAGGAGAAGATGAAGGCGTACTTGAAGCAAGACGAGCCAAAGAAAAAGGCGATTGCTTACAAGGCCGCTCCATCTATCGATGATGAAGAACCGGAAGAAGAATCGGAAGAAGAGTTGGACATGGAAGCTTTGGCCGATTTGGCAAAGAAGTTCGACCGATTCTTCCGACAAGGTAAGTTGAAGAGTAAATCAAAATTTATTTCGACTAATGCTTCTACTCCCGTGTGTTATAAATGCAATAAGCCAGGACACATCAAGCTGGATTGTCCTCTAAACAAACACAAGGAGAAGTGGAAGGTATCCAAGCACGATAAGTCGGTAAGGCACAAGAAAGGACTTGTAGGCACTTTCACCGACTCCGACGAGGACTCCTCAAGTGGAGAGTTGGACGATGAAAGAGTAGAGAAAGCACACACGTGCTTCATGGGAAAAGAGGAACGTGATCAAGAGACCTTCTCGGATGAAAGCGGGGATGAAAGCGAGGATGAAGGCGGTGAGGTAACAATGGACGAACTTAGAATAGCTAATGAACAACTTTGGAATAAGTTTTCTAATTTGGCTACTAAATTTATTAAGACTAAAAATGAGTTAGATAGTCTTAAAACATCGCCTAAACCTATCATCGTCAACGACACCGTTGTTGAAGATTTGAGAAATAAGATTGTAAATCTCAAATCTCAACTTGAGCATGTTCATATCGAGGATTCGGATGAACATGTGATAGCGGATTTGACGTCTCAAAACTCAACTTTGAGTATTGAGAATAAGAATCTCAAGTCACGTGTTTGTGCACTCACATCGCTAGTGTCCACCTTGGATGCTTCGATGCATTCTCTCACCGAGAAATATGAATGCACATTAGGCCGAATCAATGAATTCAATAAAGGTAAGGGCCATTTGGATAATATCCTAAATGACTTACTTCCGGCCAATCATCACATTGGCTTGGGTATAAGATGGGAGATTCATCCATATCGTCTGCCACCTTTGTTAGGCCATCTTCCGAAGCTTCTACTAGTGGAAGTAAACACGTCATGGGTAGTTCTTCTACCAATGGTGCTTCCGCTAGGTACACACCCCCATTTGAAAAGAAACCCACTTTGGGTGGACCTCCAAAGAAGGGTCATGCTTTCATGTATACCATGCCACGTAGGAACACACATCCTACTCCACATGTTAGCACATATAATGATTTTTATGCTCTGTATCCACGAGCACGTGCACACCTTGTGAGACACACTCATGCACGTGTTCCACCACATGCATATGTTCATTCACATTCCCATATGAATAATTATCATCATACACCATTGCATCATATGCCATATGCTTATCCACGACATGCATCACATAAACATCAACAACGTATGCATGCTCTCAATAGGATTAGGACTCCCAAGACATACACTATTTGGGGTCCGAAGAACACAAGCATGCATGCTAAGGATATGTATGTGCAATCGTATATTAATGACATTATTTTGAATGATGATTATGGTGGGAAATCACGGTCCTCGTGGACTTGGTTTCCGAAGGGTTAGTTTCCTTTGACCCTTCATTGCTTGGTACCATAAGTTTAATTTCATTTTATGGGTGCCAAAGCAATTGTGGTAAGAATTGGTTATCTTTTTTTATTTTGCATATTGATCTTGGATGTGCATGTTAATTTGTAACTTAAATTCATATTGAACTTGAATTTAGTTAGAATATGGGTTGCAATAATTTGAATTTAGTATGTTAAATTTGTTGTCTAACCCATAGGATCCAAAAGGATTTTTGGATACCAAAATGATGTTTTCTAGGTTCAATCCATCATGGGATACCAACCCTACCAACTCATTGATTTGCAAAGTTTTTCATTCAAATGGAGTTGATGGTGCTTTAGTGATGCACCAAAGTAGGGGGAGCGTAATGGTGTAAGTATATTCTTACAATTGATGTATATTAGGTATACATGTGGGTTGAATGCATGCATTGGTAGATTATATTACGTTTGGTATCAATTTGCTACATTTGGTTTTCACATCGGATTATTTTTGTCTCTGATGTTGATTTCGTGGTTCGACGATTTTGTTTTGGTTAAATAGAATTCTTTCTATGGAAACATAGAATTGTTTTCCATGCACTCTATTTAACTAAGAATGTTGATTTTGGAGAGTATGTTCCAAAACTCAATACGTGAAATTGATTTGAGTTTTGATGATTTCGTTTTTCGACTTTCGCCTATGGCTTGGTGATTTCGTTTTTCGATTTTCGCCTATGGTTTGATGATTTCGTTTTTCGATTTTCACCTATGGTTTGTCGATTTCGTTTTTCGATTTTCGCCTATGGTTTGATGATTTCGTTTTTCGATTTTCGACTATGGTCACATTGGCACGCTTTGATTCTCTTTGGTATTTTACATTTGATATTTTACATTGGTGTCATTTGGACCGAGGTCGTATTCTTCGACTCTCGTGCTTTTATTTTTAGCTATTGTATTTGTCATTGATCTCCTCCCGCTCTTTTTGCTAATGCCAAAGGGGGAGAGAATTAATAATGACGATGTGCTAATTAATAACTCAAAATAATTTACCATGAATCTAATTTGATATGTTAGATTCAAGGGGAGTGAAGATATAAAAATGGTTTTAGATCATATATGTCAATAATTGGTTCATATTTCATATCTTCCTCGTCTGCTTGATGCGTATGATAATATTTAATACGAGACTAACGTGTCATCAATGCAGGGGGAGTAAGTAAATTTCAATTGAATCATTATTATTGATTATTATTTATGTTGGTTTGTCATCACCAAAAAGGGGGAGAATGTTGAGTATTGATTCCCCGGATTTGGTATTGGATGATGAGCAAACATAAATAACGTATACTAACTCTCTGTGAGCGCAGTTATGGAGATCGTCGCCAAAAGAATACGTTCATCAAAAGCGACGTCTCAAGACTTCTCAATACGCGTGATCGTGTGCCTGAAGCTTCGTTGAAGCTCAAGGAGTAATATTGAAGTCAAGAAGAATGAAGATTGAAGCTTTGAAGACGGTTCGTCATGTATTATTTATTGTCTTCTAGCTTCATAGAATAGAATGTTAAGCCTTGAGTAGGACTTACATTATTATCTTCATTTCGCTCATATCTTAGAGCTAGGATTATCTTAGAAGCCATTAGAAATTTTCCCGAAGCCTATCGCTTCTTCCCTCGGCTTCTAGTGCATGTTAGTTGGTTCAAGTAGAAGAACCAACCGACTAGATGACGATCTAGTCGGTCGGCAATTCCTCTTGAACCGACTAGAATGCCTTGCTTTTTTCAGCTCATTCTCTGTTGATCAATTAGTCGGTCAAAGAATGATCACTGACCGACTAGATGACGATCTGTCGGATAGGAATCCTTCTCAGACCGACTAGTTATCATTGCCTCTGTACAGCCATAGTTACTGTTTATCGTTAGTCGGTCAAAGAACGTTTGTCGACCGACTAGTTGAGAAACTAGTCGGTCAGCATTTGTTCTTAAACCGACTAAATCAACTTGAAGTCAGCCTATTCTATTTCGACTATTAGTCGGTCAAAGAGCATTCACCGACCGACTAGTTGTGAAACAAGTCGGTCGGCAAGTCTTCTTAGACCGACTAGTTGTCTATCTCCTATACTTCACCTTTTGACTGTTCAACCGTTAGTCGGTCTACGTTGTATCACCGACCGACTAGTCGATGAACTAGTCAGTCAGTGATCCTTCTTTGACCGACTAGTCTGGTTCAGAATATGACCGTTGGGAATCTTTTGAGCTCGATTTTTCTTGCCTCTATAAATACAAACCTGATTCGTTTGAGGCAAGGTTAGAGGTCCATTATAAAAGTTATTTCAGACCTAAGAGAGGAGTTTTCTCAAGCTATTTCTAAGCTCTCTCTTCCTCACAAGAATCTCTCCCTTCACTCTTTGAGCCAATATCCTCAAGAGAGATTCTCTCCATTGTGAGCCTTCCAAGCCAATGGCTTGATCCAAGGTCACCAACTCCACCCTAGGCTTCCATTGCTGGTCAACTTCTTGGAGCTAGGGTTTGGTGACATCTTCTTCCACAACAATCCATCTTTGCCCTAATTTGGTAAGATTTACTCAAGGCATAGGATTTTGTGGTAAGTGTTTCTTTATTTCATTTCAATTGATATTGCAATTGTGTCTCTCGGTTGTGAGAGTGTGTGTGATCCCGGGTTGTGGGAGTCACATTTACTTTGTGTATGATTTGCTCTTGTGAAGGTTTTTCACAAGAATTTCATAGTGCTAAATCTTGGGTTAGTGGTTTCTAACTCAAGTATCCGGAGGGGATCCGGGTGGTTGGGACATAGGATCACCGGGAACAAGTCGAGGAGACTTGGGTGGATCCGAACCCGTTACATGCTTTGTTTGCGTTTGTTAATTCTTGTCGATTGTTGTTTATTCCGCATTGTCGTTTGTGTTTGCACAATAGTTAGGAATAACGTTCTTAATTATTTTAAAGTACTATTCACCCCCCTCTAGTACATGTGCAGTAGCTTCACAGGGCACTACATGCTATATTCTTTTAATTGTTTAAATGAGACTTATGCTTGGGAACCTACATGAGTAACCCTCACTGACGGGCATTGTTTTTGTGTTTTAATGCAATGTCCGTCAGGTTCTGAGGACATTTTTGCAGATCCTAGTTCCATCTAGCGTGATCCAGTAGATGCAGGACTTTTCCAGGAAGATGCTCTTAGGTTGCTTTTGCTTGTAGATCCATTGTATCAGCTAAGTATTCTGTGTTGTAAGAGCCATAATGCCTTTCTTCCTTTCTGTATTGTTGTATTTCAATTCTGTGACGATTGAGATTGTAATTATAATAATTATCTGCGTTGTTTTTGAGTATGCATGCAAGAACCTGCAAGATTTCACAGAGACGCTTATTGTGTTTAGTCAAGGAGGAAAAAAAGAAAAGGTACATCTTCCTTTCTTGCACATGCGGACCCGCTCGCGTACTCGCTCCCAAACATAATGAAAAGCGGGCGTGACAGGTTTTAGTGGTGGCCCATGCAAGTCTTACTCGTGCAAAAATACTCTAAAACAACATGGATAAACTTACAATCTTGATCCTCAAGTACACCCTTCCTTTGATTCTCTATCCCAGTCTTGTTCATTAGAAAATACTAGCCTTAGAGCTTCTAATCCTTCGTCGGTCAAATAATCATACCCTTGATTTTTATAACTTCCTTAACGTACATTCATATGTCGATGACCATAGAAATCCATCGTAGCAGATTCACAAAGTTATTTCTTAGTCGTATTTACATTTTGATCATCCTATTCTATTCCTTGCTCTCGATTCATGTGATCTCCTTATGACAGCCATCGTTATCCTTTTGAATCCTCCCCATTGCATATTCTAATACTTATTTGATTCATGCTAGTCGTGATTGTGCAAATTGCTTTAAGAACAACAATGATGACATTACAATCCTGATTCTAAAAAATAAAGCAAAAAAAAAGGTACCTTCGATATTCCCTTCATTGAATTCCTCGCCCAATTTAACTTCTTTGAGAATCCTTAGTATATACCTACGTCTCATACTACCTTTCAGTTGATTTAAATTAATTCTTGATTTTGAAACTTTTCTTGCCATAATCTTTTAACGATTTTCCAACCTATAACATCCATACTCGTATATTTACCTTACTGTCTTCATATAATAAACTTCAATTTTAAACCTTACTTCTATTCAAATATTAAAAAAAAATTTCTTACTATACTACTAAACTTATTTCAAAACAACTTATCATACATACATTTAAATACTTTTCTATACTAAATAGAACTCCAACTTTTCAAAGTGGCAGTTGTGTATTCATCATACTTCAAATTTTTGTACAAATCTATCTCCATTTTCATTCACAAAACAATTGCTACTTCACTATACTCCCTTGTATGTTACTCTTTTCATTCATTACTTAACTAATCACATTTCATGTTTTAACTAAACCATTTACTCATTTTGTTATTTGCCACATATCTTTCATTCTCCTTAATTACTTAATTATTCATGCCTATTTTATGCTACCTAACCAATCTAACTCCCTATCCATGCCTCATCTGAAACCATTCATCGCAATCTTGATTCGTTACGTCATTCGACTCCGAATTCTACATTATTGCTTAGTTATCCCATTAGTATTTGTCATTACTTATTACAACCTTAGCGAGGTTAGTTTTAAAAATACATTATAGTCCTTTAAATGTTCTCCTCTATTTCATTCCATCATCAGCAATGTTAATTTTATATTGTTAGAACATTAGAGGTGATTACTATTGTTATATGATTATGTTTCAGCTAGGCGTAGGTGAGATGATATAAGGTGTAGTTACAATTAGTTGATTATGAACACTAAGAATTTAGATTATTACTTAGTATAAGGTGATAAACAGAATGATGTCTTCAAGATTTATATTTTATATTTGAATAATACCCATGCCTAATGGATTCAATAGAGTTTCCTTTATGAGTAATACACAAGAGAGTGAGTACATAACAGATTTTAAATACAGACGAGTAACAGATAGGAGTAGCTATGAAGGTACACCATGATTCATGGAGACGATGAAAATGAGTAGAGTATTTAAAGTGACAAGACTTAATTATATAGGTATGGTGATGAAGATATTAGAAATGACACGAGATGTTGATACGCATGGATGGTTATTGATCTAAATTTGTTTAGAATGAGATATAATGGAAAATGATAAGATGTGATTTAATAGTTTGTTAATTATGGTGAATAGATTTATGGTAATCACGTAAGGTGCGATGAAGAATGTGATGGGAGTAGGACAATTATTGATTATAAATGGTAATGTAAACTAGGCGTGTTTGTACTTGTCGTCGTATATTGGTAATTGGTGGAGCATCGTTATATTGATTGCTTGATGTTTAAAAAAAATGGAGTTGGAGGATATCATAATTGTAATGCTGCGAAGTTAGGTTATACAATGGAAAATGTGATGACATACTATGGATAAGACAACTTATGAGAATGTATAGTTTATGGAGAACTTGGTTACAGAGGAATTATACATTAGAGATTTCACAGGAAATGTTACTGCCTTAATAACAAATAATAAGTAAGGTGAGGAAGTTTGCAAAATGGTATTGATTGATAATGTTTAGTAAGGTTGTTTTGTATAAAGTACTGATTATTTTGAAGCAAGAACTATGAATTAGAATTCGAACGGCAATGTTGGATCTATAGTTAAGTGTTAGGATGTGATTGTGGTTGTAGCGTTATTCAGTGATAAAAATGAGTAGTGGTTTGAGGAACACTTAATTGATGTTACAGGTTTAGCGATCATTATGTTAGAACATTGAAGTTGTAGTTATATGTGTATATCTCCCTCCACTCACTTTTGTCATTGATACTTTTATGCAAATTCGTGGGTAGTCGTCTATATCAATGTTTACTTGTCCACTAATGGTTAAGGCCGTCGATGGTGCATAGTCATCCGAACCCATTTTGAAACTTAATCTTATCCTCATCTCATGCATCACCTCTAGATTAGTTCCATTCCTTCGTCTCGAAGTGTTTCATATCAGAGTTTACCTTATAGAAATACGACGAGACGCATATGCATTATCGGCATCTCCTAATGAACTCAAATCCTGAGAAATTCCGAAGACGGAATTTTTCTTAAGGTGGGTAGGATGTAACGACCTGTTTTCATAGTGTACGATTTTTGTGTTCAAACGATTTTAAAATGATTTCAGAGTAAATGATTTGTCATATCCTTATCTCGCTCAAATCTTAAAACGAACTTCGTATTAGTGATTCTCGACGATACGATCCTGTGGTATCTTTTCTTAATATTTCGGACTTGTATAGTTCAAGGGCAAAATCGTAATTTCCGTATGATATTGTTATATCTATTTTCACTAATTACCATTTTAACTTACCTTAATTACCTAACTTAATTAATCCCCTACTGTCGGCAACCACCCTCCAACATCTCCCCAACAACTATCTTCATTCCCATCCCCACCTCCAGCTTTCCTTCATAAATAGGCAACCCCCTCCATCCCAATATTTTAAAACAACAACAGGCAACCACAACGACAAATTCTCTTCTCCCTGCAAATCATCACCCTCCTTCAACCAAACAGCAAACAAAATCCTTCCTCCCATCTCTCTGAATTTCAACCCAAATTCCCCAATTCACAAGCCAGAACCAAATTCAAATCAAAATCCCCAACAATTTCAAATCAAAATCCCCAAACAACTTCAATTCAGCCCAAAATCGAATTCTCCAAATCAAAAGACTAAAACCCCACAATTGAAATCAAAACATCAAAATTGAAGAGGAAATTGGATAGGAATTGAATCTGGAATCCACAAATCCACACTCCATTTAACCCAAACTTCATCATCTTCCTGCTCCTCTTCCCGCGGCCTCACATCCGCGCCCAGGCCGTCACCCTGCTGCAGGTCGCCGGAGCCCTGCTGCGCCCACCGCCAGCCGTCGCCTGCGCGTGCCGCCGTCGCATGCGCGCGCCGGCCGCCACCACCTGTCGCCTGACGTGCGCCCCCAGCCAACGTGCCCTTTGGCTCCTCCTCTTGAGCCCCTGCAGCAAAGAAGAATGAAAGAAGAAGAGATGTAGAAAGAGCAGAAGTGTAGAAGATAGAAAAGAAAGAAGGAGAAAAGAGAATTAAAGGAATGAGAAGTAAGGTATAAATTTAATCGGTTTTAGTTATTTCTTATTGGGTATTGGGTTTTGGGTATAAGTACACTTATTGGGTATCGGTTCAAATGAGTTTATATTGGGTATTGGGTTGGAATGGGCAAGTTATTTCGTATTGGGTATTTAAATTATAGCTATTGCTTGTTGGGTTTCATTTGAACTATTAAATTGCTCATGGAGTATTGGGTTTTAAATTGGATAAGTGGGTTATTGGGTTATCATTTAAGTTAATTGAAGGATTTGATTTATTTAGAATTATCAAGTTTGTAAGTTCTTAAAGTTATTTACTTGGAAGTTATTTGAGTTGTTTAAGTGTGTGTGTGTGTGTGTGTGTGTGTATAAGTTATTAAGTTTCAAAAGAAAATTATATTAACTAGTTTAAGTTATATTTTATAACTTAAGTTTTGAGGTTAAATATTAATATGTATAAATTAGTTTGAATAAAAGGGTTTGCATACTAAATATTTATATAACTTATTTTAAGTGAGTAAGTTAGTTTAGTTAATTAAGTTATTAAATTTTAAAGTTAGTTTAGTTAATTAAGTTATTAAATGTTAAAGTTATTAAAAATTATATTAAGTTTAAAGTTATTAGAGTTATTTAAGTATCAATTTTAAGTTATAAAGTTAAGTTTAAAATTATTAAGCTATTAAAGTTTTGGTTTATTAAGTTAATTAAGTTATCTAAATTAAATTTCATGTTAAATGTTTTAAATAGAATTTCAAATTAAATGTTTTAAAGTATATGTTTTAAAGAGTTAGCTCTATATTAAGTTATATACGTTAGCTTTAGTATTATTTTAATTAGTTAAAAATCTTTTAGCCTGATAATATTTCTGTGACGCGGATAAATCGTGCCTTACGGATCATTTGGACACACAACACCCGCATCATCTCCGGATCTACGCATCGTATAGTAGGTTCTCCACATCTTTATCATCTAAATAAATTAATATGTATTAATGCAAGTGTACATTTTTACATGTTTTATAACTATTGCATTTAATTGTTTAAACTGAGATATTCTGATATGCAAGTGTGCATTTTCCTACATGTTCTTAAATGTTACTTCATTTAAAATGCATTATACCATGCTTATTACCCCGTCAAATTAACTGCTAGAAATGCCTGCTAGATACATGAATGAACTTGATAAGCACAGGATGTTATATGCCGTTGGCTACTAGATGTTACATGTCGTTGGCTACCAGATGTTACATGCCGTTGGCTACTAGATGTTACATACCGTTGGCTACTAAATCGTGCGGGTCCTCGACTAGCATGGCTTGTGCCCAATATTATGGCTGTATAGCTGATTCTGGCTCGTTGCCCAGAAAGTACACGTGGGTGGGGTTGGATTCGCAGGCACTAGTCAGAAGTAAACGGGTTACCTTCGGGGGCACTTGAAGGTAGATTCACTTGCTTGCCGCCTAACGACGTGAACCTTAGACACGCACTTAAACACACTATTGGACAGACATCGAACATGTTAACTTATAGAACTGCTGTTGTTTCTTTTAAATAGTCTGCCATATTTCAACTGTTAAATAGAATTACCACGTTTTCACTTTTACTAGAACTGACATGTTCATATTTGTACTGCTGATTGCTATCATAAATTGTGTAATCTGCTAGCTCCTCTCTTACCATGCTTATGTATAATTGACATGCTCACTACGCTTTACTTGTGCACTACACTCTACCATGCTCACATGTTTTTATTCTATTAGTAGACAATGATATTGCCTGCTATATTCTTTAAATTGTTTAAATGAGACTTATGCTTGGAAATCTACATGAGTAACCCTCACTGACGGGCATTGTTTTTGTGTTTTATTGCAATGTCCGTCAGGTTTTGAGGACATTTTTGCAGATCCGAGTTCCAGCTAGCGTGATGCACTAAATGCAGGACTTTTCCAGGAAGATGCTCTTAGACTGTTTTTGCTTGTAGATCCATTGTATCAGCTTTAAGTATTCTGTGTTGTAAGAGCCATAAGGCCTCTCTTCCTTTCCGTATTGTTGTATTTCATTTCTATGATGATTGAGATTGTAATAATAATAATTATCTGCGTTGTTTTTGAGTATCATTCAAGAACCTGCCAGATTTCACACAGACGCTTATTGTGTTAAGTCAAGGAGGAAAGAAAAGAAAATATACCTCCTCTTTGCTTGCATATGCGGACCGGCTCGCGTCCTCGCTCCCAAGCATAATGGGAAGCGGGGCGTGACACTAGTGGAATACAAGATTAGTTGCGCATATTACTCTGCCACGAGAAGTGGAGGAAAACATCTTCTATAGTATCCATGGACATGTGATATTTACATCTCTAGGTAGCTCTACTTTCAGCCACATAAATCCAGTGACTCCTTGTAATTATAGTGGAAAACTTATGCAAATTATAATACCACTTAATCCCTCATAATCCATGGCCATTGTAACCTAGGTAATATTCCAGTTGCAAATCCAAGCTGTCTTCTCTAGGACATCAAACCCATCTTGTTTGGTTTCCGTGGAATTTACCTCTTAGATGCTCCGTCTGGTCATCGCTTCCAGATTATATTATACTTCCGTACCTACGCATTCATCACTATCATAGAACTGATCCTATCCTACTGTCTTCAGCTACTTGTGGAACTTCACAGAAACAGATCCAGATTTAAGCAACCCATAAACATCATTTGAAAGACAATAATACTACTACTAGATTTAACATGGAATAAGAAGCATCACTGCAGATGCCAGGTGCAACTATCAGGAAAAGTATAAATCGTGCTTTCCTCCCACAGTTAGTCCTAGAATATTAGCAAAAATACGACGAAACAAATTTTTAGGAACTAAACTGAATAATATACTTACACGTTAAATGGTGATTGATGACTCAAGTTTTCTGGAAGTTCTTTCTCATTCACGTTCAGTGGACTAGTTACACCTACATTATTTCCTGTACTAGATCCCAACAGCGACGAAGCACTAGCAGGCCCGTTATCGAGAGACATAGAAGCAATGCTAGGAGTTGGGGATGGAGAGGTAGGTGGTTTCAAATCTTCATACCTGCCAAACAATATGTTTCTTATCAACTAATTGAAGGCATTTAGATTTCCATTAGACTAAACGATATGGCACATTAAATAGATTGACAATAATTCAGACAATATGCGGATGTTTTCCAAAGGTTGTTATGGCTTATAAAGCCTTTGTGCAATGTTTTAAAGAATGACGATTGTGTTATACGTTTATTTGGCAAATGCTCCCCCCTTTTAATGTCAGACTTTTTAATATTGCAGATTTCACCTGGGGAGGTGAGGAGGTGAGGAGGTGGTGGTGGTGGTGGGGATCTTCCATTGGAGCTATAGACAATATTATTTCCAAGCTTTGGTGTCCTGAGTGGTTATCTCCACATCACTTTGAACTCTTTCAATATTTGATGCCTTTTGATCATATGTAATTGGAGCAGGATTTTCTCATGATAATGCTTTGTTTTTGTAATAGCAGTGATCAATAAGCTCCAACATTTCTTAGTAATCTTTTCTTTTTCTTTTTTGCTAATATACTCAATTCCAAAGTATTCAAATAATGATGATAAATAAAAAATTGAAAACACAAGAAAAATTCTCCAACGCAGTGCAAGGAGAGAGACGCTCTGCATACTAGATGCTTTGGCTGATTCGGTTTCAGCATATGAAACTAGACTCTATTTTAGTTTGGACAAGATCCTTCAATTTTTTGTTTAGAGATGGCAGGTCCTGTGCTAGGAGTAGGACTTGGAGAGGTTGGTGGCTTTAGATCGGCATATCCCTCAAGTCAAAAGACACTGTTAATCAATTTTTCAAGTCAATGGTTCAATCATGACCAATCAAGCAGCTTACATAGGTAAGGAGCTAAAAGGGAATTTTTCTTACGCAATGTAAGGAGAAAGAGGCTTTGCCTTCTGCGTAAATTCATTGTTTGGTTCTGTTTCAGTAGATGAAGTTGTAGTCTCTACACTAGTATGTATAGGATCTTCAACTTTTTGTTCAGGGCGTGCAGGTCTGATACTTGGAGCAGGAGTTGGAGAGGTTGGCGGCTTTAGATCTGCATACCTGCCAAGTAAATGATATTGTTAATTTATTTGGCAATTCAATGGCTTATCCATGACCAGTGAAGAAACTTGCATGGTGAAAGGAGACTGTGAGTTGGCCTTCGGCACAGTCACATCATCAACTTCCTTTTCAGGTGCCAAACTGGTGCGTTCTGATTCTACCTTTAGAGGTATAGGATCTGGTTTAGGTTCTGCTGGCAATTCCTGCAAAAAATATATGAACTTATATAATGTAGGCTGACAAACAATAGCCAAAGTTAAAGGTTTCGACGTCATCCTGGGGACCAGTGGATTTGATTAATAAGGTTCATTCTTGACCATAGCAACATAAACAAGACCAGAGGATTGATAATGACATAAAATTTGACAGATATGATAAAATTATATTGATCATATTTCCTTTCTCCTTGGTAAATCAAATATTTTAAACCAACCCGTTGTGGAGGTATCTTTGCAAGAAGCTCTTCCATTGGAGTCAATGGTGTGGTTGTCTCTGCAATGACTTCCACAACCTTACAGAATGCAAGTCTTCTATTTTTAGCCATGAAGGCCATTAGCTCCGCAACCTGCAATTCATAATCTGAATTATTCTGTGTGAAAATAACTTAATTATTTGGGTTTTCTGCATGTTAATGCATTAACACACACCTTCACAGTTTGCACCAACAAATTCAGATATGAATTATATAAACTTATGTAATATGAACATTTATGTATTACTGATCTTAATGGAATATCATTTCCCCCTTCTATTTCATTTTCCTTTAAGAACTAGGTGCACTTGGGTGCTCCTTCAATTTGGGTCATGGCCATCTTATCCACTTTTTACCCTAGTATTATTTATTCAATTCCTCCCCCCCCCCCCCCCCCCCCCCCCCCCCCCCCCAAAACAAAAAAAACAAAAAAAACAAAAAAAACAACAACTGCGCTTTTCTCGAAGTGT
>CM061134.1:44611117-44636121 GCA_030789695.1 Scilla litardierei
ACAGATCGGGATGGCCATCGTCGGCCGCCTCCTGATCGACACGGGGAGCTCTTGCGACATCCTGTTCATGTCCACGATCGAAAAGATGGGGTTAAGGCCGACGGACCTGAGACCCTGTACGGGACCCCTCGTCGGTTTCACCGGTCACTCGACCCCCATCATGGGAGTGATCACCCTGCCGATAACCCTCGGAGAGGAGCCACAGGTCGTCACCCGAATGACGTTGTTCGTTGTGGTCGACATCATGTCGGCGTACAATGGGATCATTGGACGACCTTACATGTCGGCCATCGGAGCGCTCCCCAGCCTACTCCATCAGATGGTCAAGTTCCAGACCCCTCGAGGGGTGGGGATCGCACGGGGAAGCCAGAAGCTGTCTAGGAGCTACTACGTAGGGTCGACCAAGCACAAAGGACCAGAGGTAAACCTGAAGATCGACTCCTCAAGGCGGAGTTATGACCCCCTCCAGCCAGAGTTAGCCCCAGCCAATGCCACGGCCGAGGGAAACAGGATCGACCACGCGCCCAACCAAACCACCCCCCGAGAAGGACGGGCTAGTCACTCCAAGGGGCACGATGCACCGGCCGGGGCATAGCCGGTAACTGTAAGTCCTGAACGAAGTACCATGTTCCCTTCTTTTTATCTTCAAATTTCGCCTTTCCTACATAACAGTTTCAGTTCAACCCTCTAAAAGACTCCGGGGCAGGACCAGTCCTCGCCACCCAAACCGGAGAGGGGGCACGGGCCAAGCTGCACACTCGCTCCCCCCCTAAGAAGACCTCCGGGGCAAGTTCACTGAGCTTGGCCACCCAAACCGGAGCGCCATATGCGGGGTAGGCGACGGCCCAATACCCGTCCGACTATAGAGGCTGCGGGGAGGCGACTGCCCTATACCCCCCCTCTAAAAGACTCCGGGGCAGGACCAGTCCTCGCCACCCAAACCGGAGAGGGGCACGGGCCGAGCTGCACACTCGCTCCCCCCCAAGAAGACCTCCGGGGCAAGTTCACTGAGCTTGGCCACCCAAACCGGAGCGCCATATGCGGGGTAGGCGACGGCCCAATACCCGTCCGACTATAGAGGCTGCGGGGAGGCGACGGCCCTATACCCCCCCTCTAAAAGACTCCGGGGCAGGACCAGTCCTCGCCACCCAAACCGGAGAGGGGCACGGGCCGAGCTGCACACTCGCTCCCCCCCCAAGAAGACCTCCGGGGCAAGTTCACTGAGCTTGGCCACCCAAACCGGAGCGCCATATGCGGGGTAGGCGACGGCCCAATACCCGTCCGACTATAGAGGCTGCGGGGAGGCGACGGCCCTATACCCCCCCTCTAAAAGACTCCGGGGCAGGACCAGTCCTCGCCACCCAAACCGGAGAGGGGCACGGGCCGAGCTGCACACTCGCTCCCCCCCAAGAAGACCTCCGGGGCAAGTTCACTGAGCTTGGCCACCCAAACCGGAGCGCCATATGCGGGGTAGGCGACGGCCCAATACCCATCCGACTATAGAGGCTGCGGGGAGGCGACGGCCCTATACCCCCCCTCTAAATGACTCCGGGGCAGGACCAGTCCTCGCCACCCAAACCGGAGAGGGGCACGGGCTGAGCTGCACACTCGCTCCCCACCAAGAAGACCTCCGGGGCAAGTTCACTGAGCTTGGCCACCCAAACCGGAGCGCCATATGCGGGGTAGGCGACGGCCCAATACCCGTCCGACTATAGAGGCTGCGGGGAGGCGACGGCCCTATACCCCCCCCTCTAAAAGACTCCGGGGCAGGACCAGTCCTCGCCACCCAAACCGGAGAGGGGCACGGGCCGAGCTGCACACTCGCTCCCCCCCCAAGAAGACCTCCGGGGCAAGTTCACTGAGCTTGGCCACCCAAACCGGAGCGCCATATGCGGGGTAGGCGACGGCCCAATACCCGTCCGACTATAGAGGCTGCGGGGAGGCGACGACCCTATACCCCCCCTCTAAAAGACTCCGGGGTAGGACCAGTCCTCGCCACCCAAACCGGAGAGGGGCACGGGCCGAGCTGCACACTTGCTCCCCCCCAAGAAGACCTCCGGGGCAAGTTCACTGAGCTTGGCCACCCAAACCGGAGCGCCATATGCGGGGTAGGCGACGGCCCAATACCCGTCCGACTATAGAGGCTGCGGGGAGGCGACGGCCCTATACCCCCCTCTAAAAGACTCCGGGGCAGGACCAGTCCTCGCCACCCAAACCGGAGAGGGGCACGGGCCGAGCTGCACACTCGCTCCCCCCCAAGAAGACCTCCGGGGCAAGTTCACTGAGCTTGGCCACCCAAACCGGAGCGCCATATGCGGGGTAGGCGACGGCCCAATACCCGTCCGACTATAGAGGCTGCGGGGAGGCGACAGCCCTATACCCCCCCTCTAAAAGACTCCGGGGCAGGACCAGTCCTCGCCACCCAAACCGGAGAGGGGCACGGGCCGAGCTGCACACTCACTCCCCCCCAAGAAGACCTCCGGGGCAAGTTCACTGAGCTTGGCCACCCAAACCGGAGCGCCATATGCGGGGTAGGCGACGGCCCAATACCTGTCCGACTATAGAGGTTGCGGGGAGGCGTCGGCCCTATACCCCCCCTCTAAATGACTCCGGGGCAGGACCAGTCCTCGCCACCCAAACCGGAGAGGGGCACGGGCCGAGCTGCTCACTCGCTCCCCCCCAAGAAGACCTCCGGGGCAAGTTCACTGAGCTTAGCCGCCCAAACCAGAGCGCCATAGGCAGAGTAGGAAACGGACCGATGCCCTCCCTCCCCCGAAAGGGCCCGTCACCCTTCTCCTCAAACCTCGGGAACCTACTCGCGGTCCGCGAATCGAGGCCACCCCTACGGAAAGCCATCCCCGAGGAGTAACGCTAGACCCCCTTAAAGCAGACGCCCGAAACGACTTGTCTAACTCAAGCAGGACCCTCGGGACGAGCGCCAATGACAAATGCCAGGCATGCCTGAGCGGTCACACCACCTGTCACCCATCGGGGTCACATCACCTATTAAGGAAGAATAAATGAGCGCAGACGCTCACCATTATAAATCCCCCCTCTCCTCAGCTTCATGGAGAGGGGGAGAAAGGCAAAGGAAAGGATGTGGAGAAAAACTCGTCATTTTTACCACCCTCCCTCCCTTGAAATGCGCGGAAGACGCAAGCTTCGCCGACCGTAAAGATAGACGATCCACCAACCGGATATCCCGCTTACACAACGGCTACCCAGCCTGCTGCTCCCCTCCTTCTTTTGGACAACTTAAGGCAGGAGACCGGGCGCTCCGTGGGCACACCATGCCTCTCCAGAACGCCCGGGTTACGCAGGAGCGGCTGGCTGGCAACCCGATGGATGGGACAGACCTGCCAAATCACCTCACCGGACCCCCCGGCAGCCGCCAGCGCCACCCCTTCCACTCATCGGCCTCCCCTAAACCAATGACACCGGGGGGACGCACGGAGGGGATACAACCCGCATCCCTTCGCGCCTACCACGCGAAGCCTCCAATCGAGGGGAGCAACAGGGCCCCGTGGGATAGAACAACCACCAAGGACTCCCTCTCCCCCCAATTCTGGGAACGAGGGCCAAAGCCACTGCCGGGCTCCGACGCGATCATCACCCCTACGCCAAGGGGGAACTCTCTGAATCCCGCCACCCCACCTTGTCAGGGGCGCGACGCCAGAGAGGCGGATCAACTGCGAAAAGAACGTCCACTTACCTAGATCGACACACGGTCACGCCTACAATATTACGCCTACGGGCCGATACAATGTTACGCCTACGGGCCGATACAATGTTACGCCTTCGTGCCAATTCAACGTTACGCCTATAGAAAGCCCCCGTTTTATTAAATTTCCGATCGTAGCCGATGAAAAGGCCAAAGACAAGTCCCGGTTTACCGCTGGTCATAACTCGGATAGACCTAAACCTGAACAACCTACGCAAAGGGAGGCGACCCCGCTGTCAAATCTCTCGGGCGCCATACGCGAAATAAAGGGACTCGACACGATTCAGCCTACGCCAACATAGAAACGGCCGCACCAAGGCGTAAATCTAAGAAGTAAATCTATGCATACACAGGCGGAAAGCCCAAAAGAGGCGGGGGCGAGTCATGCGAATCCTTACTTTCTTTCATTTTTAAACATACACAAGGGGGGGCCTACACAAAAAACTACTCAGCGCCCCCACCAATCACGACGCCCTCTCCCTCCATAAAATCCCCCGCCGCCCCGCCGACCTCGGGCTCGTCACCATCCTCGTCCTCTGGCTCGTCACCATCCTCGTCCCCTTGCTCCTCACCCTTCTCGTCTCCATCCACCTCCCCGCCGCCGCTTGCGACGAGCCCGTCAAGATCGACCTCTATTGGCGGGACCAGGCCAGCCGCCTTCTCCTTCATCCGCGCAAGGCAGTCATCCCACCCCTCCACGCGGCCCTTCCTTATGCCCTCGACCATCGAATTTGTAAGGGCGGGGATGACGGTTGTCTCCTGATACGTCTGGAATTCCTCGACCCTACGGGCCAACTCCTCTTCGGCGGCCTTGGCGCGCACAGCAAAATCCTCCACACGAGCCTCCTCCCTCCGAAGGGCCCCCTCCAGCTCCTTCGCTCTCTCTCCAGCCTCGGTCACGACGGTCTTCAGGCGCTCTACTTCAGCCTCATATCGGCCGCCCCGCTCCCTCTCCTTCTCCAGGTCCTCGCCGGCTCTCTTACGAACGGCAGCGACCTCGGCGACCATCCTAGCCACGGCGCCTTCGGCCTTGTGTATGGCCGGCACGTGCCGCATCAGCCCGAGCATCAAGTTGAGGATCTGCGTAAAGAAACACCAAAAAATAGACCCATTTAGGGCGAAAGCTAAAACCCGCCGAAAGACGTCACCCGTCTTACATAACATACCTGGACGCCATGCATCACTGCGGTCCCGCACAGACCCTCAGGCTCCACCGCTTCCAGCACCACCTTGTCGCGAGGCAGGAAGATGTTTTCCGCCAGCCTCGCCGCCACGCTACCATCCTCAAATACGGACTCATTGTTCGCCACTTTGTACCGCGCTCGATGAAGCGCCCCGTCGGGACAGCCCTCGACATCGGCCCTCTTGGCCTTAAACTTGGCCAGGGCGGCCTCACAGTGGGGATCGGTCGTCGGCCTCTCGAGACCAAACATGGGACAACCATAAGGCCAATGGTCCCATCCTCCTGATCCGGTCGGGCCGCTCGACGCCTCGACCCCATGCGACTGACCGCTGGGATCCGCCCCCTCACCCCCTGCAGGCGCCACGGGGCTAGGCGGAGTCATTCGGGGCAGTTCCCCCCCTCCCCCTGTCGACCCTTCTTCGTCGCCCTCCAGGTCGATGATGGGGTCCGCCACACCATCCCCTGTCGACCTCTTCCTCCTCTTCGTTGACGCCGGCACCCTGGTCGAGCTCCCGGCCCCTCCTTCCGCTCGCGCCCTCTTAGGGCCACCTCTCGTCGTCGATCGCCCCGCCTGATCCGCGGCCCTCCGCATCATTTCCTCAAGGGATAGACTCATCGTGCCACCTGCCAAAGAGAGAAAGTTCAGCGTAAGCATATCAGGCGCAGGAACACCCAAATCTTCTGTACCTTCGGGCCATGTATAGGCTGTTATCATCTCAGGCTGAGATAACATCCGATAATTTCGGCCCTCTGCTGGTATAGCCATTAAAGTCTGGGCCACCAACTTCTCCTCGTCCCCCAATTCCACCACCTCTCTCGCCTCGGGATTCAGCTCGGCCCAATCAGCCCTTATCAGCACTTCCTCCGGCACCTCCACAAACACATACTGCTGGCGCCATAATTTAATTTTGCCAGGCAACCCTTTGATGAGAGGATGCGTCCTCTTCGCGGATAAATAGTAGCACGATCCATACCTCTTGACCAAGAAGAAGTGGCGAAATAAGGACAGGGACGGATTAACCTGATTGCTTACACACAGCACTAGGAACCCCACAATGGCACTGATGGCATTGGGCATCAGACGATACAGCGGCAGTTCCAGGAAGTTCAACACCTCCAGCATGAACGGATGAGGGGGAAAGCGCAAACCCTGCTCAAATGAAGAGACGTACACTCCAACCTCCCGGTCCCCCGCAAAACACACCCTTTCCTGCGGCTCCGGTTCACGAACCGAGTATGGCGGCCTGACGTACTTTGCGAAGATCTCCCCAATGGATTTCCTCAGCACCGACTTCACTCCCGCAATCTCGACGGGCACCCCTCCGGTCTCCGAGGCTGAACTTCCCTCCCCAACTCCCCCAGAACCCTGACCCAGAATCGGAGACATCGTGGAAGACATTAGTCAAATGGGCGTCTTACCTAACGGGTGCTGTCGCCTCGGACTCTCGCTTTGCTCCGCCGACTGCTCCTACGAGAACAGCTCTGGAAATGATTCTTAAACCTCTTACAAACCCTAGCTCCTCGACATTCAACCTTTTTTACCCCCCCCCACAGGTTATATATCTCTAAAGCGGTCCGGCAAAACATCGGCATCGTGACCGTCGAACCAACGACACGCGTCACCAATCTGGGTCCTGTCCATCACCAACCCACGTGTTCTGCCGCTTCGCGTCCCGTCAAAACCATCAGTTGCGCCACGTGTCGTAACCACAGTGGTCGGGCCGCCTCGGTTCCCGCCCACCGTCGATTCGCCAGGATGACGTCAAGTCAGACGACCGCCAACAAATCCCGCCCAAATCCCTACGAAATGATTACCCTCTTTTGAAATTACCCCACGATATCGCCGCTAGAGCCAAGATTTGGTCCGGCCTCCGACAGTCCGGCCAAATCATGGAACCAACGCCAGATCCAAGATTAGATCCGTCCTCCATCAGTCCGGCCAAAACACCCTCAGAGTTGGACCCAATATTTGGTCTAACACCCGTCAGTACGGACAAAGCAGGAGCTTCCCTCGCATCATTGCCATTTCCGCTCTCCTTCGGCCCGGCCGTCACGGGAACCCATCTCAATTCCAACACTTAGCACGGGCGCCCAAGCAAACGAACAGAGACCGTGACTCATCTCAACTCCCCTCTACCGGAATCCCCGGCAGAGCGAAGTTGGGGGCAATCACATCGTATATTCTACGGGCTAACCTTACACGAATACAGTCTGGCACAAAACAATCAAAATTTATTTACTCCAACCGCTAACCCTTACATGGAACCTTTGACTCCCCACCCACTACAACAACACATCGCTCATAACCCCATCACAAGAAGTTACGGCCCTCCCCGAACCCACGCTTCTAGCGGCGCCGCTTCTCGACCGACCGCTCCCTCACATCCTTGACCACTTGCCGAATCGCCGCCTCCGTAGCCTCTTGCAGCATCGGCACAACATGCTCGTCATGATACCGGCGGATAGCGGCTTCGACCAGCTTGCCCTCAGCGTCCCGCTTATCCTCCAGTCGCCGCACCGCTAGACCCTTCTCCCTCTTCTCGGTCGCCAGAGCGACCTTTAGGTCCTCTATCTGCTGCCTCTGCAACCCGATCACAGACTCCTTGCTGGCAACTTCCGAGGTATATTTCGCCCGAATATCATCCCTCTCTCGCGTTATCTCTTGAAGCTTCTTCTCGACCGCCGCTTTGGACGAATCGAAGTACGCAGCCCGCCCCTTCTCCACGCCGCAGGCCGCCCTAACCCTCTCCAGCTCCGCCTCCGTGTCCCTCAGCTTCTCCTTGACCTCGCCAAGGTTCTCCCTCGCTTCACGTAGGGCCACCCGGGTGGCGACCGCGGCAGGACGGCCCCGCAGGGCTAGCACGTTCGTAAGCATCTGCTCAAACCTTGAATCAGTGAGACACGGGCACACAAAGCCGGCGTACGAGTAAAGAAAACCAGCTTACCTGTACGACGTGCCATATAGCCGAGCCACACAGCCGCTCCACCCCCACGCGAGTCAACGACTCACGATCGCGCGGCAACCCGTAATACTCGGCGAGCCGCGCCGCCACTCCCGCATCTTCGAATACCGACTCGTCGCGGCTGACTCGAAAGGGAAACTTGCGGAGATGGTCATCAGGGTACGCCTCGACCTCTTCTCGGGTCCTCTTAAAACGAATGAGAGCGCCCTCACAGGCTTGACTCGACGACGCCCCCATTTCCCCCCAAAGGGATCCCGTATGGCCACTTCTGAACCACATGCGCCCGGCGGGGCGCAACCACCTCGGATACCCGCGGGGGGACGGAGGGTCGGGCCCCTCCCTCGGGCACGCCCTCGGGACGATCTTCGCTGGACCCACCGGCGGAGCGGTCTCGTCCGACTGACGTCCGTCCTGGGTGCAATCTCTCCCCCCGGGGGGCCCCACCCCCACGGTCCGGGGATCCCGCCTCACTAGCCGCCCCCTCGCCTTTCCCGCGAGGATCAGTACCCCCCGAGGTCGGGGCACCGGCCGAACCAGACACCACCTCCGGCTCCCTCATCGGGTCTTCGCCTGAAAGGAAAAGAAAGACCATCAGGGCGAGCCTAGCCCGAAGTTAACAAAACGTCAAAGATACCTAGGGCCCAAAAGTCCTGGGCGAGCCGACTGCTTTGCGTCAGACTCGCCTAATGACGACACGCCTCGGGCAGCTCCCTCAAAATCTGAGCTTTGGCAATATCCTCCCCGGTCAGCTCCACCCCTTCATTCACGAAGGGATTCCACGCCCCCCAATTTGACGTCAGCGCCACGTCACTTGACACCGTCACGAAGACGAACTCCCTCATTCAATCGCCGACATCATCAGGCACCTCGAGGATGAGTTCTCGCCCTCTCCTGGCGCAAACGCGATGATACACCCCCCACTTCCGAACCACGAAGAAATGCTGAAACAACGCCAAGGAAGGACTCAAGGAGCAAGCGAGGCACAAAACGACAAACCCCACTAACAGGCCCCAGGAACGGGGCGCTAAGACGAATATCGGCAGCTCCAGGAAATTCAGCAAGTGAAACAAATACGGGTGGATCAGAAAGCGGAGCCCCAACTCAAAGGACCGGACATAGACCTCGACCTCATCATTCCCCGGTGAGCTCACCGCTTCCCCCGACCCGGGAACCCGCACCTCATAGGGTTGTCGCACAAACCGCACGCGAATCTCCCGGATGTTGATCCTATCCAACCTGCGTCGGGAGGACTCAATGTCTCTCGGTGCAACGGACAACCATGACCATCTTTCCCTGATCCGCTGCACCCCCGGCTGCGACGCCCCCTCGCACGCCGACTCTTCCTCCCCCACCCGGCTACTCCCTCCAATCTCGAATCGAGAAGCCATTGATCGGAAAGGAAGGAAATTGATTGTTGTTACCTGTTGCTCCCTCGAACCTGGAAGACGATCGGAAGAAGACGGCCGGTGACGGGAGGGACAGGTTAGCCAGTAAGCTCCAAATAGAAAAATCGAGCGCCGGAGGAGAATCGGAGAAAGACAAAAAATTCCCGCCGACCACCTCCCAGACCATTTTAGGCGATACAGGGGGCCCCCGGGCCATCTCGGCCGTCAAACTTTCGCCACGCGGCGCCCATCGAGACATCCCCGACGCCTCGACTGGCATAAGAGTCACCTCATCCACGTGTCGCAAACTCAATCGCAGAGACGCTTCGTTTTCCTCTCCCCCCTTTTTTCTTCAAATCGCAATGATGACCACTGAAGCGGGAGTTCCGAAGCCACCGCCGTCACAACCTGGTGGGTCCAAGGCCCACATTGAGGGTACGGAATGTTGGATATGATTCGCCCTCCGAGCCGAGTCGGGCTGCCGCCTCAGACTCGAAGGCCGGGGGCAATTGTTACGACCTAAAGATCATAATAGCCCGACTCCCGCCCGGATCCGCAAACGTACCCCTTTAGCTCACCCTTTAACAATCAGGGTCGCCGCCCCGAGGACCCGGGCCATCATGGAGATAGGCATGCCTTACGGCGCCCCCCCCCCCGAAACGGCCGAGGCGAGCAACTGTAGCCGGCCGAGGCGAACAACCGCGGCCGCCCGGCCCATCGGGGTAGCGCGCTTGGGGACGCTTGGGTATCAAGGCCAAGCCTACGGACGGGCGTGGTCGGGCCGGACTACCCCCGACCGGAACGGCCCGTCCGATTCCCGCGAACCGCGGCGCCTAAAATAAGCCAGACCTCTAGTTCGACGCTAACGACAAACAGCCTAGGACAAAGGCACAACTGACACATACGTCACCCAACCGCCTGACAAAGCACCCCCAGGCGGCTGACCTGACCGGCGGTTGGTGCTTTCGGCCCTGACATCCCGACAAAAGCACCTCTTGGCCGTTGCGCCGCCTGACAGAGGCAGGTCCGAAACTCCTGTTCCCGATGTCCTTGTCCGAAGCTTCCGCTGACAACCGAGCCAGCTCAGCGTGCCAAGTCATCATCCGTCAGGTATAAATACTCCCCCCTCCTCTTATGGAAAGGGGGGATGCTGCAGAATTCTCTCTGATTTAACTATTCACACACGAGTGCAAAGGTCTTCCATATCTTTGTTCTCCCACCTATATAGCTCGCCACGCGCGGTCGAAACACCGTGAGTCCGACCGGCGTGACCAGCCCCCCATTTTAAGCCCTATCACTGACTTAGGCATCGGAGGGGCTAAGGGTTGAACCCCCAACCCGGCCCTTCTGACGAGTTGTTTGTGTTGCAGGAGAGCTCGCCTATCAACACCAGTCGGCGTCACCCCCTGCCGTTCAACCTTGTCCAGCCGCATCCGGCGAGATTCAGCACCGCGACCGTCACTGGCGTCGAGATCGACTTCTTCACCCCACTAATCGCTTGTCAAATAGCCTATCTAAACCCCCTTCTCCACATAACCACCGTGCCCTTGGTTCCCATTAATACAAATTCATTGTACGCGAGTTCCACCTCGTAACACCCAATTATCCATGCAACCTCGCAAATGAATCTTCTTTAAGAGGTTTAGTGAAGATATCGGCAATTTGTTTTTGGGTTTCAATGTACTCTAAGATGATGTCCTTCTTAGCTACATGATCATTTATAAAATGGTGTCTCACGTCTATGTGTTTGGTACGGGAGTGGTGTACCGGATTCTTGGAAAGACAAATAGCACTTTGATTATCAACCATGATATGGCAAGTATCACAATTGACACCATAGTCACTAAGAGTGTGTCTCATCCAAAGAACTTGTGCACATGCAAGACCCGCGGCAATATATTCTGCTTCAGTCGTGGACAATGACACTGAATTCTGTTTCATAGAGAACCAAGAAACTAAGGAATTTCCTAAGAAATGGCATGTGCCACTAGTACTTTTCCTGTCGGACTTGCATCCGGTAAAGTCGGCATCACTATATGAGATTAACTCATACGTACTAGACTTAGGGTAAAGTAACCCATAATCTAGGGATTGATTGAGATAACGAAATATTCGTTTAACCGCAATCAAGTGTGACTCCTTAGGTTTTGCTTGATATCTAGCACATATACATACAGAAAACATGATGTCGGGCCTACTAGCGGTTAAGTAAAGTAAGCTACCGATCATACCTCGATATAGACGAACGTCTACATCTTTTCCGCTTTCATCCTTGTGTAGATGAGTAGTAGTACTCATGGGAGTCCTTTTGCTTGAAGACGATTCCATCCCGAATCGCTTAATAAGCTCCCCTGTGTACTTTGTCTGATGTATGAAAGTGCCATTCTCCATTTGTCGAATTTGCAATCCAAGGAAGTAGGTGAGCTCTCCCATGTGGCTCATCTCAAACTCATCCTTCATAGACTTGGAAAATTCTTGACAAAGATTAAAGTTAGTAGAACCGAAAATAATATCATCTACATAAACTTGAATCAAAAGAATGTCATTTTCATAATCTTTAATGAAGAGTGTAGAATCAACTTCTCCCATTTTAAAATCTAAATTCAAAAGAAAGGTCTTAAGGCGATCATACCAAGCTCTAGGAGCTTGTCTCAATCCATACAACGCTTTCTTAAGTTTGAAAACATGGTTTGGAAATTTCTCATGAATAAAACCGGGAGGTTGAGAAACATAGACTTCTTCATTTACAAATCCATTTAAAAATGCACTTTTAACATCCATTTGAAATAATTTAAAATTCTTATGGGATGCAAAAGATAAAAGCAACCTAATAGCTTCTAATCAAGCTACGGGGGCAAAGGATTCTTCGAAATCAATACCTTCCTCTTGTCGGTAGCCTTGAGCTACTAACCTTGCTTTGTTCCGTGTGATTACCTCGTTTTCATCCGTCTTGTTCTTGATGATCCATTTGGTCCCAATAGCTTGGTGACCACTTGGAAGAGGTACAAGTTCCCAAACTTCATTTCTCTCGAATTGCGCTAGTTCTTCCTCCATTGCCACTATCCAAGAGCTATCCTCACAAGCTTCTTGAATGTTCTTTGGCTCAATGGTAGAGACGAATGCGCAATGGGAGAATTCTTCAATTCTAGATCTCGTTCGAACACCCACACCAATATCTCCAATAATTTGGTTATGAGGATGGTTGTGAACGGTTGGATAAGCTTTGGGTAAACCTGGATCACTAGGAACAACTTCAACAACTTTGTTAGAAGTGTTAATCTCAACAATATTATCATTAATCTTAACATTATTAAGAGAATCACGAAGAATATCTACATTATCATCATCAACATGAGGAAAGTCAAAATCTTCATAAAAAGATACGTGAAGTGATTCCTCAATCGTTGAAGAAGTTTTGTTGTATATCCGGTAGGCTTTGCTACGTGTGGAATATCCAACAAAAATTCCTTCATCGGATCTTGGCTCAAATTTATCTAAATTACCAAAGGTGTTCTTTATAAAACATTTTGAACCAAAGACACGAAAATATTTCACTTGAGGCTTTTTATCGTAAAACAACTCAAAACAAGTTTTGTTTGTTCGGGGTCTCACTAGGATTCTATTGAGCACTTAACATGCCGTGTGCACCGCTTCTGCCCAAAATTGTAGTCCTAAATGACTATCATGGAGCATAGTGCGAGCACACTCAATAAGAGTCATATTCTTTCTTTCTACAACACCATTTTGTGGTGGTGCACGAGGAAAGGAAAAGTTATGAGTTATCCCGGAGTCATCACAAACTTAGTAAAAGACTCATTCTCAAATTCTCCTCCATGATCACTACGAATAGTGATAATGGTGGATCCTAAAAGATTCTGAATCTTCTTTGCAAATTTGGTAAACTCTTCATGAGCTTCATTCTTATTAGTTAAGAATGAAACCCAAGTAAATCTAGAAAAGTCGTCAACGACAACTAGTCCATAATGAGCATTACCTAAAGAAGCGGTTCTAGTTGGCCCAAATAAATCTAGATGTAGAAGTTCTAGGGGCCTCTTAGAAGTAATCCCTTCTTTAAGCTTAAATGAAGATTTACTTAGTTTATCTCTTTGACATGAATCACAAAAGTTTTTCTTATTAAAAACAATCTTAGAAAAACCTTTGACTAGATCATGCTTAGCTAACTTATATAAGTGCTTGAAGTGAACATGACCAAAACGGCGATGCTATAATAGTTGTTCACTTATGTTAGCAACTAAGCAATGTTCTACGGTTTTAGGCAAGCTTAAATAATAAATATTTTTACGCCTAATACCGGAAAATAAAACATTTGAATCACAATCAACAATAGTACACAATCCTTCTCCGAAGTTAACCTTGTAACCTTTGTCACAAAGTTGACTTATAGAAATGAGGTTGTGACATAAACCACTAACAAGATAAACATTAGTAATTAGAGGTTTGGAAGGATTACCAACGATACCTACTCCAATGATGGTTCCCTTTTGATTACCTCCAAAAGTGACCGTTGCACCATCTTTGATGCTAATCACTTCGGAGGGCAATGAGAGATCTCCCGTCATGTGTTTGGAGCAACCGCTATCAAGAATCAATCCTTTCCCTTTAGAGCTAATAAGGCATTTATTGCTCTTCTTCTTTCTCTTGGGTACCTATATAATATACCATAAGCTTATGGAACCCAATGTTTGTTGGGTCCAAGGGGATTAGCCCTTTGGATGCCAAGTCCAAGTGGACTTCCGCTTCCCAACATAGTTACTATTTCTAATTACATCATGACAGTAGGAATCAACATAAGCATTCCTAACATTTAGACTAGTGTTCTTAGGACCCCAAATAGTGTACATCTTGGGAGTCTTATTCCTAGTTGCATGCATATGTGTTGGATTTCTATGTGGTGCATGCTTCTTAGGAACATGATTTCTAGCATAAAGATGTGGTGGAGGATATGCATTGTACATTCTAGAATGATATGTATTCTTGGGAACATGCATATTATATGAAGCATATTGATCATGCATGACATGTGGAGAATTAGCATACATGAAAGAATGATGCGTATGAGCATATGGGTGTGTGGGAGCACGTACATGAGTATTTCTCATGTGTGATTGTGTACGTGTCCGTGGGTACGGAGCATAAAATGTGTCATGATTATCCATTTGTGAAGTAGGATGTTTCCTACGTGGATGAGTATTAGTGTACATATAAGCATGGCCTTGCTTTTGGTTTCCACCCTTAGTGGGTTTCTTGCCAAAAGGAAGAGAAGGTGATGTGGTGACATTCTTGGTAGGATTGCTACCTATAGTGTCTTTGACACCACTTGTGGATGCACCGGAGGAAGGCCTCACAAAATCTATAGTGACACCACTATAGGAGGTGGGATCATTAGATGCATTCGCTTTTACAAATCCAAGGCCAACACGATGTGTGGCCGGAAATTGATTTGCAAGCAAATCATCCAATTGTCCTTGTCCCTTATTGAATCTCACAATACGGGAGGACATGAGCTCATATTTCTCCTTTAAAGAAGAAATGTTGGTATCCAAGGTGGACACCCGTGCTTTGAGCTCGTGCACTTGGGTTTTAAGAGAATCATTCTCTAAGCCCAATTGTGTGTGACGTGTAACTAGATCACTATTATCCATGGGATGTGTTTGATCTAGTTGAGACTTGAGAAAATTTGTAACGACTGGTTTTCATGTATCTGGATTTATTATATTATATTATATGTTTTGGTGGATTTTCTCATTATGCGTGGTTTTTGTCTCCGTAGCTTTCATTTTCGATCGTTTCGTCGTGTTTTCTTAGCTTCTTCCATTGATCGTCGATTTTGGAGTAAGTCATTCGTGACGGGCTTCATATCGGTCATATCTTATTGTTAGATCAAGCCTAGGAGCCTTAGGAATCGATCCCGGAGCTTCGCGCTCTATTTCGGAACTTTTGGTGCTCATTAGCCGGTGTAAGAAGGGGCTCCGACCGACTAGATGACGATCCAGTCGGTCGGAAAACCTTCTTGAACCGACTAGTTGGCTTTGTTAATTTCTCTGGAGTTACTGTTTGTCGTTAGTCGGTCTAAGAATGTTGGTTGACCGACTAGGTTGCAAACTAGTTGGTCAGCAATGCTTCTTTAACCGACTTACTCATTAACTATTTTTGGTACCAGCTACTGTTCATTCTTAGTCGGTCTAAGTTCATCTTTCACCCGACTAGTTGTTAAACTAGTCGGTCAGTAGTTGTTCTTTGACCGACTAAATCTAAATCCTATTTTTGTACAGGAGTTACTGTTTGGACTTAGTCGGTCTGCGTTGGTCAACCGACCGACTAGTTTCCAAACTAGTCGGTCAGTGGTTGTTCTCTGACCGACTAATCAGTGTCGAAACCCTAATTTCTGGGCATCCGCCAGCCCTTCCTATTTAAACCCCTCCCAAACGTTTTATTTTTCATCTTCTTCAACTCTAAACCTAATTTCTCCCCCATTGAGCCCCCTACTACCTCAAACCCTTATTCCTTCATCCCAAGCCCAAAATCCATCATCCAAACCCTCACTTAACACATTCTACCTCTCATCTTCCTTAAACTTTCATCAAATCCCCCAAAATCCCCCAAAACCCCATTTCTCCAGATTTTCCCCATCTATTCCAGATCTGAACCCTAGGTTCTCCGGAGTGTTCTTCCGTTGCCATGCTTGCTCGGCATCCTTCTTCCGTTTCCGATACGGTAATGATCGATCTCTTAATGTTTTCATAACCCGTTGTGTTTTTGTGAAACCCTAATGAAATGAATGTTGTTTTGATGATTGTTTCTCCATAGCAGCGACTCCCCCGTAGATTAGCATCCGTGGGACGAACCCTCGTTGATCGTCATCCTCGGTGCTAGGCAAGTGAAACTTGCCACTTAGGGTTTGGGCCATGTCTTAGGCCATTTGCTTGTTGTAGGCGTAAAAGAGACTAGGCGACGAAATGATACTCGCCTAGGCGCAATTTTCGGAACTAGCTTGACAACGAAGCTAGGACCGTCATTTATCATGTTGCATAACTATCATGTCATGTTTAATCTTGATTAACGGTACGCGAATAAATGGTCATCCATGCTATCCATGTTGTATGTCGCATTCGTAGCACACGCTACAATACTTGTGTTTCCTGGCCCGTGTTCCAGAAGCGGGCTACGTGAGTTGGTTGATAGCCAATGCCCGACCTACTTGTTTACCGGCTAGGCACCTGCGTTGCAGGCATAACCCTACGCCATACATGTTAAATACACTTCCTGGCTCGTGTTCCAGAAGCAAGCATTCCGTGTTCGGGGTAATTCCCTGGCTCGATACACGTGGAGGGGTAGAGATAAATGGTCACTTGAGCTTAGGAGTTGGCCCGATCAGCCACTCTAGCCAACAGGCGGAATCTCTGTGCACAACTTGTTTACTTGACTGTTCACTTGACGTGAGCCACATGACTTGTACTTGTCCGTGTTTTACTTGTTATCCGAGACATACTTGCTACTTGCACTTCCCTTTACTTGTCACTTCCATACTATACTTGCCATGCCATGCAACATACTATAACTGCTAGGTTGCTAGTTTACCTTACCTTCAGTTTCCTTGCCCAAGTCTTTTAGACTTGCTGACATGTGCCCCTTTACTCTTTTGGGTGACACATGTTAGATCCCGAGCCTGGGTCCGTTGTTGAGGACGAGGTGTTTGCGGACGCCGTGCCCGAGTCTGTGTTTGGCGAGGAGTACATGGACACTGGGGACCAGTCCTAGTGTCTTCGTTGTGCTTTCCTCTTTTTGTTTTAGACTGCTGTTTTGTTGTCGGTGCGTAGCACCTATATTCTGTTTACGTTTGTCTTTGTTTGGCCTTGTTCTGGGCCTTTAGACTCTTTCTTTTAGCCTGGTGGCTTTTCTGGATGTTGAACTTAATTTTAACGTTGGACATTTTCTGAGATTGAGATTTGTTTCTGTCTCTCCTTGTGTTATTATTGTTGTTCCGCTTGCGGTTACAGGGACCTGCTTATGTTTTATCGACGCTTATCGGGTTTGGGGCTTCACAGCTCCACTCTCGTTTGGACCTTTTCACGTCTCGCCTCCATTTTAGGGAAGCGGGGCGTGACAGAATTCACCTCATTTCTCAATGTGACATTTTGAGAAGCTAAGTTTGCTTTCTCAAGTGTTAAAGTATCAACAATGGTGTCATTGTTGATAATGCATGGAATGGATGACTTGCTAACTTTTGATTTCTTTAAGCTAGAGTATCTAAGCATTAAAGATTGGTATTTAGCAAATAGTTCTTCATTAGCTATGCGAAGTTCATCCATTGTTACCTCGGTGTTATCCGTATCGGAATCACTCTCATCCGAGAGTGGGTCTTCAAGTGCCATGAAACACAAGTGGACGCTCTCACCCTTCTCATCATCGGAATCGCTTGATGAGTCATCACTTGAGTCAGCAAAGGTACCGACGAGTCCTTTCTTCTTGTCTTTCTTGTTCTTGTTGGACTTGTGGTACTTTGGTGCCTTTCACTTTTCTTTGTTGTTTAGCATTGGGCAATCCCTCTTGATGTGCCCTGGCTTATTGCACTTATAACAAAGAGAGGAAGTAGCATTAGTAGACTCAAAACGTTTGTTAGAGGGAAATTTACCTTTGCGGAAGAAGCGTTGGAACTTCTTCGCCATTTGGGCCATTTTACCCAAATCCATCTCGTACTCGGATTCATCACTTTCGGAGGATGACGAATTGGCGTTAAACGCCAAAGCTTTCTTCTTGTCCTCCGAGGGATTCATCATGGCTCGAATCTTCAATCGGTTATCCCGTCTTACTTCGTAAGACATAAGAGTCCCGATGAGATTTACCACGGTGCAGTTCTTCAAGTCATTGACCTCCTCAATGGCGATTGCTCGTCTTTCCCATTTGGAGGTCATCCCCATGATAATCTTCCTTACCTATTCAGGTTCGGTGTAGATTTGGCCAAGGGCTTCCAATTCGTTTGTGATGTCGGTAAAGCGTCCGTACATCGACGCAATGCTCTCATTTTCCTGCATGTGAAACAAGTCGAAGTTTTGCACGGCAACATATAACTTTGAAAGCTTTACCTTATTCGTTCCCTCGTGGGTAACGATGAGATGGTTCCAAATTTGATATGCACTCTTACATGTGCATATCTTGTTGAACTCATTCGGGTCCAACGCACAATGAAGAGCGTTCATTGCTTTAGCGTTGTTGACTTCGGCGGACTTCTCGGAAGTCGTCCATTTCTCCAAATCATCTTCGGAGGGCTCGACGTACTCCTTGTGGAGAGTTCTCCAAAGAGAAGCACTCCTAAGAAATGTCTCCATCCTACACTTCCAATAACCAAAGTTAGTACCATTGAAACGTGGAGGACGTACCGTAGATTGACCTTCGAAAAGAGTGGACGCTCCATCACGGTCGTGATTGTTGTACGTAGGCGGCGGAGGAACGTTGTTGTTGTTGGATGTCATAGATAAAACCTTGCGCTCCGATACCAATTGTAAGGACACTGTCTATGGGGAAAACACTAGAAGGGGGGTTGAATAGTGTTTATGCAAATTTAAAAGGAATTTATGCCAAATAAAATGCAATCCAACAAATAGTGCGGAATAGAAAAAATAACCCAAAGAGAAACACACGCAAACACAGATATGTTTTAAGGGTTTGGATTACCCAAGTCAACTCCCGACTTGTTCTCGGTAATCCTACGTCCCTACCACCCGGATACCACCGGATACTCAAGTTAGAACCCTAACTTGAGGTTTCCTTAAACCCCACTTGTAGCAACCCTACAAGTGCAATCGAATACAATCGATGTCCTTGACTCCCACAACCAGGGAGCAAGAAAAAACCACTCTCACAACCGAGAGCACAATTCAAATAAAGAAGTTATGAAATCTGAAAGCAACACTTACAATCACCTATGCCTTGAAGTAAGACTTGAAGGAGAAGAGTGATGTGTGTTGAAGAACTCTCTTGGAAGAGAGGAGAAAAGCCCTTTCTCTTGACTGCACCAAATGCCTAGAAGATCAAACTTTGGTTCTAGGTTGGAGAGCAAGAGAACAAGATTTGGAAATACTTAGGGCTTTGGATTTGCGAGCTTTGATCTTTGGAAATGAAAGCTTGAAGGATTTTGCAATGAATGAGTAACCTTCCAATGGAACATTAGAAGCTCTATTTATAGCTTTCTCAAATCCACAAAACAGTTTAGTCAAAAACCCAATCGAAATCCGTGAGAAAAATCTCAACGGATATAATCTGTACTTGCGACAGTCGACTGTTGAACAAACCACAGTCGACTGTTGCACAGTCAGCAAGGGTAGGTGAGAATTCATAACTGTAACTTACCACGTGGACAGTCAACTGATAAAGCCAAGACAGTCGTCTGTAAAACCAACAGGCGACTGTACATTCTTCGATAGGCGACTGGCCGAGAGAAAAGTAAGTTAGATAATATACTGGAAATATCACAAGATACAGGATAGACGACTGATGCAAGGAACACATTCGACTGTCAATCAGAACAGGCGACTGTATATCCTTAAACAGACGACTGTCACAGACAGGAGAAATTTCCAGAGAGCTGAGTCAAGGAATAGACTTACAGACAGGCGACTTTTGCAGCATAGACAGTCGACTGATCTAATAGACAGTCAACTGTATATACAGCATAAGTCGACTGGCCGTAGAAATCGGATCAAACAGAGTTTGGGCAAGGAGAGACAGGCGACTGATGAACCATTCACAGTCGACTGTCGCTAAGACAGGCACCTGATAAACGTTCAACAGTAGCCTGTGCGAGATAATCAGAGAGGACCCAAAAACTGCATTGTAATAGTCTGTGCATAACAGGCGACTATAGAGCAAAACACAGTCGACTGTTTTTGAGACAGGCGACTGTAAACTGTTAAGCAGTCGGCTGTTATGAACAATCCTAGCACAAACAAAAAGAGAATTGATTTGAGATCAAAGGACAAATGTCTAGAGATGTCCTATGACCGAAAGTAGATGTGTGTGAGTGCTCCATCATAGTTCTACTTCTAAGCTACATACTAGAAGAGATAAAAGAAAAATTACATTGACGAATAATCTCTTCTTTCCATCGTATGAGCTTGAAGTCTTTACGGAGCTTCAATCATCAATCTACGATTATCCAGTTCATATCATTTGCCTTCAATTACGTTTGTGAGTCATCCATTGCTAGTTGACCTTCATAGTAAGCTTAGGCAATGGATTAACTGCAAAATAGGGGATTAGTCACAAGTATTTATGTTTGCTCATCATTAACACCAAGTAGGGAGAAGTCCAATACTCAACAGTAGCTTCCGATAGGCTGACTCGATGAGCTGGCGCTATGAGCTGACTTGTCAGGGTTAAGCCAATCAAACCCACTTTTGTCAGGCGATGTGTCAGGCATGAAAAGTCAAACCTGCTTTTGTCGGAGGGCGAGTCGTCATTAATAGCGGGCCTTCCGAGTCTGTCCTTTTGTGATGATAAGTCACTTCATGAGCATACTTTCTCGGGACCATGAGTTGACTGGAGGTCTTAGCCCTGCACGTGCCCTTCCTCGGTTTGGGTGGCGAGGACGGGTCCTGCCCCAGAGTCTTCCCTTAAGGCATGAAGAGAGCACGTAACTCGGCCCGTGCCCTTATCCAGTTTGGGTGGCATAGCTCCGTAAGCTTGCCCCAGAGTTTTCACTTGAGGAGGGGAGCGAGCACGTAGCTCGGCCCGTGCCCTTCTCCGGTTTGGGTGGCGAAGCTACGTAAGCTTGCCCCAGAGTCTCTGAGAGGGCGGGTATGGGATCGTCGCCTACCCCTCATCCTCTGTAATCGGACAGGTATTGGACCATCGCCTACCCCGTATTTTTCACTCTGGTTTGGGTGACGAGGACGGATCCTGCCCCAGAGTCTTCACTAGAGGAGAGGAGCGAGCGCGTAGCTCGGCCCGTGCCCTTATCCGGTTTGGGTGGCGAAGCTCCGTAAGCTCTCCCCGGAGTCTTCACTTGAGGGGGAGCGAGCGTGTAGCTCAGCCTGTGCCTTGTCCGGTTTGGGTGGCAAAGCTATGTAAGCTTGCCCTGGAGTCTCTGAGAGGGTGGGTATGGGGCAGTTGCCTACCCCGCATCCTCTGTAATCGGACGGGTATTGGGCCGTCGCCTACCCCGTGTTTTCCACTCCAGTTTGGGTGGCAAGGACAGATCCTGCCCCGGAGTCTTCACTGGAGAAGCTCGTCCCGTGCCCTTCTCCGGTTTGAGTGGCGAAGCTCCGTAAGCTCGCCCCGGAGTCTTCACTTGAGGGGGGAGCGAACGCGTAGCTAGGCCCATGCCCTTCTCCGCTTTGGGTGGTGAAGCTACGTAAGCTTGCTCCGAAGTCTCTGAGAGGGTGGGTATGGGGCCGTCGCCTATCCCGCATCCTCTGTAATCGGACAGGTATTGGGCCGTCGCCCACCCCGTATTTGCCACTCCGGTTTGGGTGGCGATGACGGATCCTGCCCTGGAGTCTTCACTGGAGGGAGGAGCGAGCGCGTAGATCGACCCGTGCCCTTCTCCGGTTTGGGTAGTGAAGCTCCGTAAGCTTGCCCCAGAGTCTTCACTTGAGGGGGAGAGCGGATGCGTAGCTTGGCCCGTGCCCTTCTCTGGTTTGGGTGGTGAAGCTACGCAAGCTTGCCCCGGAGTCTCTGAGAGAGCGGGTATGGGGTCGTCGCCTACCCCGCATCCTCTATAATCGGACGGGTATTGAGTCGTCGCCTACCCTGTATTTGCCACTCCGGTTTGGGTGGCAAGGACGGATCCTACCCCGGAGTCTTCACTGGTGGGGGAGAGCGAGCGCGCAGCTCGGCCCGTGACATTCTCTGGTTTGGGTGGCGAAGCTTCGTAAGATCACCCCGGAGTCTTTACTTGAGGGGGGAGCAAGCGCGTAGCTCGGCCCGTGCCCTTCTCTGGTTTGGGTGGTGAAGCTATGTAAGCTTGTTCCGGAGTCTCTGAGAGGGTGGGTATGGTGCCGTCGCCTACCCCGCATCCTCTATAATCGGACGGGTATTGGGCCGTCGCCTACCCCGTATTTGCCACTCTGGTTTGGATGGCAAAGATAGATCCTGCCCCGGAGTCTTCACTGGAGGGGGAGCAAGCGCACAGCTCGGCCCGTGTCCTTCTCCGGTTTGGATGGCGAAGCTCCATAAGCTCGCCCCAGAGTCTTCACTTGAGGGGGGAGCGAGCGTATAGCTCGGCCCGTGTCCTTCTCCTGTTTGGGTGGTGAAGCTACGTATGCTTGCCTCGGAGTCTTTAAGAGGACGGGTATGGGGCCGTCGTCTACCCCGCATCCTCTATAATCGGACGGGTATTGGACCGTCGCCTACCCCGTATTTGCCACTCCAGTTTGGGTGGCGAGGACGGATTCAGACCCGGAGTCTTCACTAGAGGGGGAGCGAGCGCACAGCTCGGTCCGTGCCCTTCTCCGGTTTGGGTGGCAAAGCTCCGTAGGCTTGCCCCGGAGTGGAGAGTGTATGTGGGAAACTTAAAATTTTCAAGTGGAGACAGCAAAATTTGAAAATAAGCTGCAAAGGGAGAATTTTATTAAAAACTCACAAATTCATTGATAATATTTCAGCAAGTGTTCCACATTCCACGGGTGGGCTAGCTTTCCACCGTCCAGGGTTGCTAGGATATATGTGGCTGGCCCGATGATGTCGACAATTTCATAAGGTCCTTCCCATTTTGATGCCAGCTTCCCTCGGCGGGCGATCTCTGGTTTGAAGGTCGCGTCCCTGAGGACTAGGTCCCCGATCCTGAAGCTCCGCTTCTTCACCCGGGAGTTGTAGTGTCGGGCCATCCTCTGGCTGTGCCGGACGAGATTCGTCAAGGCTCGATCTCTGACTTCGTCGATGAGCTCAAGGTTGAGGCCGAGGCCTTCTACGTTGATATCTTCTTCGAAGTATCGAAGCCGAAGAGTCTCTTATCCCACCTCCATGGGGACGACCGCTTCCGACCCAAACGCCAGCATGAACGGGCTCTCTCCGGTCGAAGCTTTGTAGGTTGTGCGGTGTGACCAGAGAATGCCCGGTAATTCTTCCACCCAAGATCCGAGAGCGTCGCCGACCTTCTTCTTCAGAGGGCCCAATATGCATTTGTTTGCTGCCTCCTCCATTCCATTGCATTGTGGGTGCGTCACGGAAGCAAAATGAAGCTTGATCCCCCATTCCGAACAGAAACCTCGGGAGGCCTCGCAGTCGAACTGTCTTCTGTTATCAGTTACTATGGAGCTGGGTACCCCAAAGTGGCAGATAACTGATTTCCAAATGAAGTTCTTCATGTCCGTCCACGTGATATGCGCCAAGGGTTCGGCCTCGATCCATTTGGTAAAATAGTCGACAACGACGACAAGGTACTTCCTCCCCCCGGAGGCTTTTGGGAAGGATCCGAGGATGTCGAGTCCCCACTTGGCGACAGGGATCGGGCTGAGGATGGGCATGAGGTCGGCCGGTGGTGCCGCAGTGTGTCTGCCAAATTTCTGGCATTCCTCACACTTCTTGACATACTGGGTCATGTCGTGGACCATGGTCGGCCAGTGGCGCACTATCTTGTGGGCGATAGTGCGTCTGCCGTAGTAGTTTCTGTAGAGGCCCTCGTGCACCTCACGGATGACTTGTTCGGCCTGGCCTGGCCCCAGACACTTCAGGTAAGGCAGGACGTTGAACCTTGCGCGTCGCTTGCGGTAAAGCACTCCGTCGAAGAGCATGAATGACAAGGCCTGCCTCTCAATCTTCTTAGCTTCAAGCCGCTCCTCGGGCAGGGCCCCCGTCTCCAAGTATTTCGTTATCGGGCTCATCCAAGTCGACGTCTTGCTGATGTTGAGTATTGATTCCCCGGATTTGGTTTTGATGATGAACAAACATAAATATCGTGAACTAACTCTTTGTGAGCGCAGTTATGGAGATTGTCGCCAAAATTCTACGTACATCAAAAGCGACGTCCAAAGACTTCTCAAAGCACGTGATCGTGTGCCTGAAGCTTCGTTGAAGCTCTAGGAGCATTATTGAAGTCAAGAGATTCGGATTGAAGATTTGAAGACGGTTCGTCTAGCTTATTTTATAGTCTTCTAGCTTCTTTTCGTAGAATGTTAAATCTTGAGTAGGTCTTACATTATAATCTTCATAACGCTCATATCTTAGAGCTAGGATTATCCTAGAAGCCCATAGAAATTTTTTCGAAGCTTCACGTTTCATTTCGCGTCTTCTAGTGCATCTTAGTTGGTTCAAGAAGAAGGACCAACCGACTAGATTGTCATCTAGTCGGTTAAGAATCCTTCTTGAACCGACTAGATCTCCTTGCTCAATTCAGCATCTTCACTGTTGACCAATTAGTCGGTCCAAGAAGGTTCACCGACCGACTAGTTGTCAAACTAGTCAGTTTGGAATCCTTCTTGGACCGACTAGTTATACTTTCATTTCTCAGCCTGAGTTACTGTTGACTCGTTAGTCGGTCCAAGAACAACCATCGACCGACTAGTTGTGAAACTAGTAGGTTGGAATTTGTTCTTAGACCGACTAGTTCTCTCATGTTCAGCTTATTGTTTTTCAACTGCTTAGTCGGTCAAAGAACACTCACCGACCGACTAGTTGTCAAACTAGTCGGTTGGCAAGTCTTCTTAGACCGACTAGTTCTATATCTCCTGAACTATCTTTCTTGGCTGTCAACCTTTTAGTCGGTCCAAGAAGAATCACCGACCGACTAGTTGCAA
>CM061134.1:44636621-44649935 GCA_030789695.1 Scilla litardierei
CATTGCTGCCAAGGCTGATATTATTGCAAGTTTAGAGATCAAGAGAAATCATTCCAAGTGCATTCAAAGCTCATTCTTTCCATTCAATAATCTCTCCTCACTCTTACTTCCAAAGAGAGATTCATTGAGTGTGAAGCCTTCCAAGCCAAGTGCTTGATTCTAGGTCACCAACATCCCCAAAGCTCTCCATCGCTGATCTACATCTTGGAGCTAGGGTTTGGTGCCACTTCTTCCCCAAAATCATCCTTGCCCTAATTCGTAAGCAATACTCAAGGCATAGGTATTTTGTTCGGTAAGAAGTTTTTCTTATTTCATTTCATATTTGATTTGTAAGTTTCACTCTCGGTTGTGAGAGTGTGGTTGTGATCCCGGGTTGTGGGAGTCACAAATTACATTTTGTATGATTTGACTTGTGGAGGATTTTCACAAGTATTTCATAGTGGAAATCTTGAGTTAGGGTTTCTAACTCAAGTATCCGGAGGGGATCCGGGTGGTTGGGACGTAGGATCACCGGGAACAAGTCGGGGAGACTTGGGTGGATCCGAACCCATTAACATCATTTGTTTACATTGTTAATTTTGTTGTTGTCATTCAATTTAAGCTTTCGCAAATTGATTTGGTAGTTGTTTGCAATTTAATTTGGAATTATACTCCTTATTATTTTAAAGTACTATTCACCCCCCTCTAGTACTTGTGCAGTACCTGGTAGGGCATTACACGATGGAAGTTTCCGGCTGGGTTACCGGAGAGGGGGCCGTAACAGGGGGTCAGGTCGACTGCTGCCGCGGCCTGGTGGCGTAGCTGGGCAGGGTGGCACTGCAATCGCGCGGCAGCAGCGACAGCTGCTGCCAACAGCCGCTCACCTGGGCACTTGGCGGGGCACAGTGGCGGTCGCAGGAGTCTGGCCAGAGTGAAAACTGATGGGGGGTCACCGGACGAGGTGGGGAGGAGGCTGACGAGGGAGGAGATCGGGGTTTGGTCGAAAATAAGAGATGCGGCGCCTGGAGGTGTTTTCGCGAGGGTGAGAAATGTGCGGCACCTGGGAATAAATTGTGTGAGTTACAAAAGTTGCCCTAGTGCTGCTGTGCTATTTTAATAGGGTAGGGTATTGCTAAAGGGCTGATTTTGGGGGTACAACTAAGGAGTTGGGAGAGGAGTGGAGTTAAGGGTTAGCTAGGATTTTGGGTGATGAATAGAATAGAAAGATTTTGATTGATACGTATGAGGAAATTTCCTCATTTCCTAAACACCAATAGGATTAGGGTCGTTGTAGGAATATGGGAGAGAGTGTGTGAGAGGGTAGGGTACGGTTAAGGGGGAAAAATAGGGTGAGACTAGTTTAGGGAAAAATATAATATCAAACTTAGGCCTAAATGTTGATTAATGATGAAATTAGTGCACAAGTGGGTCAAACGATACCCGATAATTACGAGAAAAATATCGGGGCGACCGCGTCGACGAGAGAAACAAAACTAAGAAGAATGATCACAATTTTGGTGACGAGAGACGAAACTAAAAATAAAAAGGTCTCACGACAAAAGTGAAAATCATGACGCCTCTTCAAACAAAGTTATTTTGTGGGGGAACGACCCGTGAAATGACGTTCCAAAATAATTCCACAAATTAATACTCTTCAAGAGGGTCACAATGGCATATTACATCATAGGGTTCGGATAAATGAAATGTCCATATAAATACGTGTACGAACAAGAGTACGCGCTCGTACAACGTACGATCGAAAACAGACCGTAACATCCTACCCACCTTAGAATAAAGTCAGTCCTCGGACTTTCTAACTATAAATATATCTAGCCACTCTAGTGGCTACCCCAATCATATTCCATTATATTTTAATCAGGTATAATCACTGCAATTGCTTATCTATGCACTAGATAGTCAAACATTAATTCAACATGCATGTATACACATGCACTCCTTATACTTATATATATCATAGACAGTCATATTCATCCACATACTTCAAACATTCATATAGTCACGTACATTCCTTATATAGTTATCACACACTATCACATAACCAAGTTACACATACTTACATAAAAATAGTTTCACACTAGCAAATACAAGCGTAATATTCACATATAGATAATTACTTAAGCACAAAACAAACCTGGATATACTACTCTCTAATATCTCCTAGTATACTTCCAACACCAAACACACCACACAACATTAAATCAGGCTTACTATATCTAATATAACATTCCCTCCTACTATAATTTCACAAAGATATAGTTATTCAAATGCACACAAATATTTCACCATATATTCACATCACATACTGTCCTATAACTATATCCAAGACATGCCACACATACCATAGTCACCAATACCTATAACTAAGCACATACTTACCCGTGTATGGTGCACGCCCACACACGCTAACATACCATTCATACATACCACTCATACCACTATATACTCAGCACAACTACACACCTAGTTTAGCTAGCACATATACATTCACACAGGCAAGTCCTTAGTAAATAACTATACCACAAGACCAACACCTATAACTATATACCGGTATAGCCACCCACAATCATGTGCGTAACACGACCAGGCACAAACAATCCTATCACTATACATACATCATCCATTACTACATTCATAGTACTACACGCAATCCACAGACATATGTAACAATATACTTAGTATACCCACTCAAGCTTGAGTGAGACACCAAAACCCACATCAGAAAACTATATATACATAACACGGTATATATACGTATACCAATACCACTCCAATATGTATTCATCCACTAACATAACCACATACATACCATAATATCAATCACTATATTTAGTCAAGTAAAGCCCACATAATGCAAACACTTTACATACCATAATAATATTACCAATATCAGCACACATGTAATTATAATACCCTCCCTAATACATGCATTCATCGTATAGTCACACACATGTAATATATATTCACACCATAGCCATCTACTTATAATTAGTATACCAACACATCTACTTATCCATACATAGTTAAGACATGCAATAATCGTGTATACCTCATGGTATACACGCACACACAACATCCCGTAAAAGCAAGCAATACCAAACAAAGTTATAATCCTACTACCATATGTATATCACATATATACTCATGCAGCAAATACATAACTACTTACGTCTAAGCACAATACATATCTACGTACGAGTACACACTCACACGTACTAACATATAGGTCCTATAATAGTCATACACACTTAACTATAAGTACACATATACTATTTCACTTAACATACACATGACTTACTAGTATACTATTTCAAACATTTACCACATACTCTACTAGCTGGTATTCCAACACTGAATCCAATATACATAGACGTGCCTAGCGTGGTATATCTATCCACACCATTATATACAAACACTATCATTCATACAACTTCATATACATCATGAATAACACTGAGTATGTATATATCACACAAGAGGCAAACATTAATATCCTTAGGTTAACACACTCATACGGGTCCACACACTCTACCTATATACATGCACCACGACTACATCCCAAAAACCAAAGGCCCACTAATAAATTAGAGTTGACCTAAGCAGCGACAAACATTATTAGGGTGACTAAGCAAGAGAGAGGAAACCAAGATTAAATAGTATAACGAAACAAGATCGAAAAGAACGGGTTCAGATAGTGCGAGGATAAGGAGATAGCTGGCTGGGTGGGACAAAAATATTGCTCTAAATAATTAAGTAGATGAAAGAAGGATGCGTGTAAAATGTGGTATCATATATATATACTCTTAAAAATATGTAGAAATGGCGAGCCAACAGTAAAAATTTTAAAACACGAAAAAAGCGTTGAGACAAGGAAATAATGAGTAGGGTGAGGCAGTGGTCTTGTTGTAAATGAAATTGGGTTTATACCGAAAATTTTGAAGTATGAGCACGATGAATATAGTTCTTGTATATAAAGATATATTGAAGTTCTATTTAGCTTAGAAAACATTCTAAATGTAAGTACGATAAGTGAAAATTTTAATAATAAACTTAATAGCATAGAAATGGAAGGAATGTGTCACGACCCGCTTCCCTAAAATGGAGGCGAGACGTGAAAAGGTCCGCACGAGAGTGGAGCTGTGAAGCCCCAAACCCGATAAGCGTCAATAAAACATAAGCAGGTCCCTGTAACCACAACGGAACAACAATAATAACACAAGGAGAGATTGAAATAAAATCTCACATCTCATAAATTGTCCAACATGAAAATAAGTCCAACATCCAGAAAAGCGACCAGGCTAAAAGAAAAATTCTAAAAGCCCAGAACAAGGCCAACAAAAGCAACGACATAACGAAGTATAGGTGCTACGCACCGATAACAAAACAACTGACTAAACAAAAGTAAAACACAACGAAGACACTAGGACTGGTCCCCAGTGTCCACGTACTCCCCGTCGAACACAAGCTCGGGCTCGGCGTCAGCAAACACCTCGTCCTCAACAAGGTATTCAGGCTCAGGATCTAACATGTGTCACCCAAAAGAGTAAAGGGGCACATGTCAGCAAGTCTAAAAGACTTGGGCAAGGAAACTGAAAGTAAGGCAACTAGCAACCTAGCAGTTATGGTATGCATGACATGGCAGTTATAACATGAGTGCACAATCAAGACATGGCAAGACAATTTGTACAAGAGAACAATCATCGGGACAAGACAAGAGTAGCCAAGCTACTATCAATCTCAATCAATTCACTATTCACGTTGTTTGTAGATGTTTACGCCTTACAGCTGAATGGTTTCACATTCGCTGATTGGCCGCTTAACAACTACCCCAAAACCCAGAGTTTACGCCTTACCACTGCAGTTGCTGATCGGGCAGACTCCCAGTTGATTGGCCGCTTAACTCTTACCCCCAATACCCACACGTAATGGAGCCAAGGTCCCCGCACATGAGCTCAGCAAGTGAGCCGGGGTTGCCCCGCACATGAGCTCGCATTCTTAAACATTTGGCGTAGGGGTGCACCTAGCCGGAAACAAGCAATTCGGGCATTGGCTATCAACCAACACATGGCCCGCTTCTGGAACACGAGCCAGGAACACAAGCATTTGTAGCGAAGCTACGCAATCATAGAAGCACTTAAAGAATGCAATGACATGACAATTAATTCGCGTACCGTTAATGGAAAGTAAACATGACATGGTAATTGTGCAACATGCTAAATGTCGGAACTAGCTTCGTTGTCAAGCTAGTTCCCCAATTTGCGCCTAGGCGAGTATCATTTCGTCGCCTAGCCTCTTTTACGCCTACAACAAGCAAATGGCCTAAAACATGGCCTAAACCCTAAGTGGAAAGTTTCACTTGCCTAGCACCGGGAATGACGATCACGAAGGTTCGTCTCGCGGATGCTAATCTACGGGGGAAATCGCTGTTATGGGGAAACAAACATCAAACAACATGAAATTTCATTAGGGTTTCATAAAAATACAAATAGGATATAAAAACGTCAAGAGATCGATTTCTTACCGAGAGGAAGCGGAAGAAACACTCCGGAGAACCCTAGGATCAGATCTGGAAACAAATGGAGAAGTTTGGAGAGTTAGGGGTTTTGGGGGATTTTGGGGAATTGATGAGATTTTGGGGAAGATGAGAGGTAGATAGAGTTGATGGAGGGTTTAGATGATGAATCTAGGGCTTGGGATGAAGGAATAGGGCTTGGAGGAAGATGGGGGCTCAATGGGGGAGAAACTAGGGTTTTGGGTCGAGTGGAGGAAGAAGAAAACGTTTGGGAGGGGTATAAATAGGTTGGGCTGGCGGCTGCCCAGAAATTAGGGTTTTAACACAGATTAGTCGGTCAAAGAGCAACCACTGACCGACTAGTTTGGCAACTAGTCGGTCGGTCGACCAACGCAGACCGACTAAGTGCAAACAGTAACTTCTGAACGAAAATAGGATTTAGATTTAGTCGGTCCATGAACAAATACTGACCGACTAGTTTAGCATCTAGTCGGTAGATGAACGTTCTTAGACCGACTAAGAGTAAACAGTAACTGATACTAAAATTAGATGATGTGTTAGTCGGTTAAAGAAGCATTGCCGACCGACTAGTTTGCAACCTAGTCGGTCAACCAACGTTCTTATACCGACTAACGATAAACAACAACTCCTGAGAAATTTAGAAAGCCAACTAGTTGGTCCAAGAAGGATTGCCGACCGACTGGATCGTCATCTAGTCGGTCGGTGCCCCTTCTTATACCGGCTAATGAGCACCAAAAGTTCCGATACGGAGCGCGGGGCCCCGGGATCGATTCCTAAGATTCCTAGGCTTGATCTAATAGTAAGATACGACCGTTATGAAGCCCGTCACGAATGACATACTTCGAAATTGACGATCCTAAGGAAGAAACGAGAAAATACGACGAATCGATCGAAAATGAAAGCTACGGAGACGAAAACCACACATGAGGAGAAAATCCACCAAAACATATATAACATTATAATAAATCCAGATACATGAAAAGCAGTCGTTACAGAATGATATATTGAATTGTCAAAAATGGTAATAAGATTTTAAAACCGAAATACGATAGATATAGGTTAAAAAAATGGTCTCGAGATTGAAATAAAAATTTACGACCAAGACGACTTCAAAATTTAAGAAAGTATTTTAGCCCCACCGAAAGTAAAGAATCTAAATATATAAGAATGGGGGTTTTAAAAACAAAATTTAAACTGAGTGAAAACTTTTTAGTAAGGAAAAATTGAAAATAACTCTGGAAGAATCAAGATTGGCAACGGAGAAGATTCGAAGATTAACGATAATCGTCAGGAAGCGATCACGTGTATCGAGGGCAAAGATTATGATCACGTGATGAATACGCCTAGGATACGATTCATGAAAAGTTACGATGGAATTTCTATTGTCGAACCCAGAAATGTAATGATCAGGAAAATGATAGATTCAGGGGTCCTAATTACCAGGTCGACTATAGGTCAAGAGAAACTTAACACTAAGGCTCTCTAATGGGCTAGAATGTAATAGAAATCTCAGGAAAAGGGTTCTTAGAGAATCAAGATTACGTTCTGCTGGGTCCGAAATTGTTGGACTCAACGAACGACTAAAACGAAAAGCTCTAGAAGTCTAATATGGTCAAGGCTGGGTGAGAGACTGCTAAAGCAACCTAAGACGAGTACCGCTTAATCTTGACGAAGACTCTAACTATCAAACCTGGACATCTACCTAAGTCTTCCTACCATCTAAGACAGGGAAATGTTCATATTAGACTTAATCATGACTTGAATGTTAAAAATAATTAATTGGATGTTATTTATCATTATTGTTGTTTCGATATTTTGCAGATGCAAAGAGGACCAACATGGGCCACCAACAAAACCTGTCACGCACTGCTTTCCTAATATGAAGGCAAGATGTGAGGAGGTCTGCTCAGACGTGGAGCTGTGAAGCTGCAGTCTGATAAGCGTCTGTAAAAATTACAAATAATAGCAGGTCCTTGCATTGCGACGAAACAACAACAACAATAATGAAGCAGATGAAAGAACATCCACCAACAAACATCCAACAATTATTCCAACATCACGGAATAGTCACAAAAGTACAAGTCTGAACAATAGGCCTAAAGCATGGCCGAAACAAAAGTAAAGAGAGTCACCGGCTGAGACTAAGGGTAGGACCGGAATCCTCGAACTGAACGTCAGTAACCTGTCGACCTCTGCAACTAAGTCAGGCTCAAAACCTGACATGTGACACCCAAAGAGAAAAGGGAACATGTCAGCAAAAGTCTCCCAAAGAAAGCAGAGAACTTTTGTGCAAGGATACAAATAAAATAAAGCGACTAACAGTTCTAAATATAATGAAATGACATGACATTTAAAGAATGCAACAATTTAAGATGACATGATGACATGCATGCACGTCGTAGCAGAAGCTACGAAAAACACTGTTTCAGGAGTCACGAACATTATCATTTCACGTTGTGCACAGGGTTTACGCCTTACAGCTGAAGTTGCTGATCTGGTATACTTCTACACTGAGTGTTCGCTTAACCCTACCCCTCCCACGTGTGTCGAGCCTTGGTTTCCCAAGTACGTGAGCTCGCTTCTGGATCACGAGTCCAGGAAGTGTTTTTCATTATGGACTGACGCCCACCTTCTGGATCACTAGCCAGGAAGTGTTTTTGGCATAGGGTTGTGCCCGCAAAGCAGGTGCCTCGCCTCAATCATTACAAGCAGTGTAGCGTGTGCTACTCAATCATGATGAACATTGAATGCATGCAATGACATGGCAATGAACAGATAATTTGCATACCGTTAATTGAAATTAAACATGGCATGGTAGCATGAATGCAAGCATGATAAGGGTGTCAGATCTAGTTTCGTTGTCAAGCTAGATCTAAAAGTGTCGTCTACGCAGCTATCATTTCACTGCCTAGTCTCTTTTACGCTACTGTACAAAATGGCCTAAGACGTGGCCTAAACAGAAAGCTGGCAAGTATCACTTGCCTGCACACCAAGCTGAAGTCACGATCAACCAGAGTCCAAACTACCTACGTGTTCAGTTCACAGTCCAGCCTACAAACCAATTATTAATATTGATTAGTGAAGCATAAACCGCCGTGCTAGGGGACGTCGTGCGTCACTGCAACGTGAAGAGAGACGGCTGCCGTGTTGCTAGCAGCCAAGGGAGGCTGCTGCTGCGAAAAACACTAGTCCGATGGCAGTTTCCGGCGGGGTTGCCGGAGAGAGGGCCGTGACAGGGGGTTAGGTCAACAGGCGACTGCTGCCGCGGCCTGGTGGCGTAGCTGGGCGGGGTGGCACTGCAATCACGAGGCAGCTGCTACCAACAGCCGCTCGCCTGGGCACTTGGCGGGGCACAGTGGTGGTCGTCGGAGTCTGGCCGGAGTGATAACTGATGGGGGGTCACCGGACGACGTGGGGAGGAGGCTGACGTGGGAGGAGATCGGGGTTTGGTCAAAAAGAAGAGATGCGGCGCCTGGAGGTGTTTTCGCGAGGGTGAGAAATGTGCGGCGCCTGGGAATAAATTGCGTGAGTTACAAAAGTTGCCCTAGGGCTGCTGTGCTATTTTAATAGGGTAATGTTTTGCTAAAGGGCTGATTTTGGGGGTACAACTAAGGAGTTGGGAGATGAGTGGAGTTAAGGGTTAGCTAGGATTTTGGGTGATGAATAGAATAGAAAGATTTTGATTGATACGTATGAGGAAATTTCCTCATTTGCTAAACACCAATAGGATTAGGGTTGTTGTGGGAATATGGGAGAGAGTGTGTGAGAGGGTAGGGTACGGTTAAGGGGAAAAATAGGGTGAGACTAGCTTAGGGAAAAATATCATATCAAACTTAGGCCTAAACGTTGATTAATGATGAAATTAGTGCACAAGTGGGTCAAACGATACCCGATAATTACGAGAAAAATATCGGGGCGACTGTGTCGACGAGAGAAACGAAACTAAGAAGACTGATCACAAGTTTGGCGACGAGAGACGAAACTAAAAATAGAAAGGTCTCACGACAAAAGTGAAAATCATGACGTCTCTTCAAACAAAGTTATTTTGTGGGGGAACGACCCGTGAAATGAGGTTTCAAAATAATTCCACTAATTAATACTCTTCAAGAGGGTCACAATGGCTTATTACATCATAGGGTTCGGATACAAGAAATGTCCAAATAAATACGTGTACGAACAAGAGTATGCGCACGTACAACGTACGAGCGAAAACAGACCGTGGTAGAATTTCCAAGTCCTTGATTGCATAGGATTTGCCTTCGCCGAATAAAACCCCATTCTACCCAGATATTGTTTTCTCATATAAGAGGCCCATACACCATCATGAGTAAGCATACGCCAAGTTAACTTGACCCAATAGGCCATATTAAGATCCGAGAAGCGTCTAAGACCCACTCCCCCCTCCTGCTTAGGAACACAAAGATCATCCCAAGCCCAGGTATAATAAGTCCCACAAATAAACTTTCTGCATAAAGAATTAAGAGCATTCAGCACGGACTTAGGAATACGAAAGGCTTGCATCCAAAAAGCAACATGCCATAGATAACTAATCTGACAAGCTTAATACGGCCTGAGATATAGAGAAGAGTAGAGGTCCACCCCTACAATCTGTTTTTGCATCTATCAATCAATCTAGCATACATTGACGCTTTAGGGTATTTAGTTGAGAGAGGGAGCCCCAGATATGTGGCTAAGGATTGCACACGCCGAATACCCAAAATATCAGCAATCCTACCAGGGTCTTTTGTCCCCTTGCTAAAGATGCCCGAACTTTTACTCCAATTTACATCCAGACTGGTAAAATTTTTAAACCTGCATAGAAGATCTTTCAATCCCTCTAGAGATTTAGCATTGGCACGACAGAAAACCAGCAAGTCATCAGCAAACAGGAGATGCGTAACCGCCCCTACTCTTTTCATGGGCAAAATGCTACGACTGACATTAGCCTTGGCCATAAGGAGAGAGAACGCCTCCATAACAACAAAAAAGAGGTAGGGGGATAGGGGATCGCCTTGTCTTAGTCCTCTATTAGACTGGAACATACAAAAAGGAGAACCATTAACCATGACAGAAAAGGAGGGAGTAGAGATGCATTCCCCGATCCACCCTATAAATTTGTGATTAAACCCCATCTGATGCAGCATAAAGAATATGAATTCCCTGTTCACACTATCAAAATCTTTGCGCAGATCCAATTTCAAACAAGCACGGCCACCCATAGGATTATTGAAATCCCGAATATGTTCATGTGCAAGCAAGGCACAGTCAGCAAGCAGCCGATCCTCCAGAAAAGCCGCTTGGTTTGGAGAAATGAGCTCAATAACAGCTTTCTTTAATCTATTACAGAGAGCTTTGCTGATGATCTTATAGAGGACATTGCAACAGGAGATAGGCCTATAATCCCCCAGCCCCATGGCATTAGTGCTCTTAAGGATAAGTGTCAAGAAAGTGTGATTGATTTGTTTGAGAATTCTTCCAGATCGGAAAAAAGACCCAACTGCTTTGGTAACATCCTTCCCAACAACATTCCATGAGTTCTGGAAAAAGAAGCCATTGAAGCCATCAGGCCCAGGTGCCTTATCACTACCAATTTGAACAACAGCATTCTTAATTTCATCATCAAGGACAGGCCGTTCAACCCAGGCGGCAGCTTTTTTAGTGAGGATTCTCTTGGTAGTGAGGCGAGGGAACACCCTCCAATAATCTTCCTGATTATAAAGGCTATAATAAAAGATAGGACCATCAATTTTAATCTTTCTAATACTATCGTCACCAGAGCCATTAGCATAGATAAGATGCTCTAGGCTATTATGGCTTTGACGAGCCTTCATAGCAGTATAAAAAACACCGGGAATTACGATCCCCCAGTTGTAACCAATTCTGCCTACTTTTCTGCCTCAGATTGGCTTCTTCAATATCAATAGCATCAGCTAGTTGATTGATAAGGTCACGCTCTCTATTCTACTTTTCAGCACAAAAAGCCAAATCAGGATCATTCTGTATGCGGGTAAGATCATCACGGCACTTAGCCACCCCTTTAGTGTCAATAATATCAGCTCCAAAGCGCTTCAACCCGTATTTAAGATTTTTAAGCTTGGCAACCAGCCGAATCATGGGGCAACCAACCACATCAGTATGCCAGAATTTAATCAATATGTCTTGATACTCAGGATAGCGAGTCCAAGAGTTGAAAATTTTGAGAGGTTTGGGATCAGAACCCTCTTTGGGATGAAGATGGATGACAAGTGAAGAATGATCAGTAGAGCCACTAGCCACGTATTCACAATATGATGAGGCAAGTTTGTCAATCCATTCACAGTTGCATACAGATCGGTCAAGAGAAGCGCTGATGTGATGAGCCCCAATGCTCCTATTAGACCAACTCAAAGGGTTGCCAACAGATTTGAGCTCAATAAGACCACTAGCATTAATGCAATTGTTAAATTCATCCACCACATGCCTATCAATCGGTCTACCACCGAGTTTATCCGCAGTATATCTAACACAATTAAAATCTCCACTTATCAACCAAGGAGTGTTCATATGCTTGGAAGAATCAGCCACAATGGAGTCTCATAGGTCTCTTCTCTCGTGGACGCTATTGGAAGCATATATACACACACATATATATATACACACACATATACATACATACATACATACATACATATATTTTTTTTGGCAAATATTAGTGTCTTTATTAATCATCCTCAAATATTTACAAACAAATACAATGTGGGACACGCATACCTAGACTTAGCAACCAGAAGATAGATAGGGGAGAGGGCACTAGCGCCGTCACCCTAAACCATCTAGTGTATACAAAGTCTATGTAAAGTTCCCAATTGAATAATATCAAAGTATATACATCTTATCCAGCATCTAAAAAAACCCCAGTTAGAGAAAGGAGTGATATCTGTAGCCTCATCCAGGTCTAAGTCATGCAATGAAATTGTGACATCCGCTGCAATGTCTTCAAAAAGGAGTATCTTGTCTAGCCTTTTAGACTCGAAAATCCGTTTGTTTCGTTGCTTCCAAATATGCCATACCATGGTCGCAACAGCAGCTCTAGCAAGCACCCCCAATGGGTCTAATTTGCCAAATTTGGCAAGGATCAAGTCACAAACACCCGACAGACTTGATGGGATATTCCCCACATACCCAAGTTTGAGGAGACCCCTAGTTAGGATATAGCGGTAGTAATCACATTCGAAAAAGAGATGTGTTCCACTCTCATGATTATCATAATCACAAATAACACAAGTGCGGTCAGAGATAATACCCCATTTGTATAGGATGTCCCTTGTTGGAAGCTTGCCCTGTATTGCACGAAGTAGATTAAGGGAAATTTTCAGGACATGGTTGTTGTACCAAACGAGGCCATGGTATGCGAATTTTGGCCGTTGCACGCGTGAGCCTTCCTAAGCCGATCAGAATGTGCAGTCACGGCCATTAGCCCATTGCCATCTATCTTCCTGTGAGCCGAGTCTAAAGCCTTGTAGGTCAGGTAGTAGGCCGCTAATCTCTGGGATGTTACGCCAGGCACCCAAGTGCCAATAATCACTGACCTTAATTCCTTCAGCGCCCGGCGGTGGAGGGATTATTTGATGTAGCGGCCCTTTGGGATGCCAGTTGTCGAACCAGAACAAGGTTGAAGACCCATTCCCAACTGTGCGCTTGATCAATTTCTGTGATAGTTTCCGGTGTCTTAGCATGAATTTCAGTGTGCCTGACTGAATTGGGCTTGGCTTGGCAATATAAAAATTTTCAGGATAGTGTACATT
>CM061134.1:44650435-44675433 GCA_030789695.1 Scilla litardierei
CGATGATGAGAAGATGAGGGGAGTGATATGCATTATGAGGAGGAGGAGGATGAAGAAGGGGCATCGCTTGGAGGAAAATGGTGAGGAGGAGGAGAAAAGAGGGTGTGACAATAATGACAACAACCACGATGACCACAACGAAGATAAGGTGGTGAGGTGGTGGTGATGCTAAATAATTAGTTTTTGATTAGAATTAAAAATCCAATGAAAAGAGTTTAATCGAAATTAAATTTAGGCGGTCACATGAAATCTGCTTCAGCAGAAGATTTGACGATGTCATTCTCATACGGGTAGAAAATGATAGTTCATTGGTCTAAAGTCTAGTTTGCCTAATAGTTATGGTGCATTTTTTTAATTTACCCCCAAAAGAATTTATATCTCATAAGAGTATTAATGAATTTATTTCTTATTGCATAACCCCCCATATTATACAAGAATTATCTAGTTTTGCCGACCAAATGCTTTAAAATGTCACTGTGTGACAATCAAAAATATGAATGACGGGAATGATTAATTAATTATTAATTAATTAAGTCACTAAATCGAATGCTTTTGATCTCAGTGGCCAGAGGCAACATGTGGTTGTTAGGTGCCTTTCTAAAATCAAACTCAAAAAGAAATTGTAAACAGCTGTATTACAAATAAAATAAGATAGTAATTTACCTACCTTTAACAAAATATAATTGTGTTCCCCATAGCTTGAAACAAATATATTGAGTGCTACAACAACTACAAGAGGATTCTCAATTATTACAATGCCTCGTTCATTATTGTAGAAGAACTAGAAATAACATGTACACATAGTGCACTGTGACCAATGAAAAAACCTACACACAGGATGTGGTATACGCGCAAAGCCGACAAAAGAGCGAGATGTGTGGGTGCGTGTGAGTATCGTTGGGGATAAAAGAGGTTTAATTGCAAAAAAACCTTGGGGGGAGTGCAGAAATCCAACCCCAAACCCCAGGGGGACAAAAGGGGGAAAGCAGTCATTAAATTGCAAAAAATGCAGTGGGCTAAAGTGAAAAAAAACCGATGACAAACCCATAAATGTGTGGAAAAGGGATGTGCATTTGACTTTTATGAAAAAGCAATGGCAAGCTTGCAAATAATGGGAAGGAGTGTGGCCTTTGTTTGGGTTCTCCATGTTGGAACTTATCCAACTAAGTTGGATCTTAATCCAACATTGGGCTTATATGCGATAAATAATTATATGGTGCTACACTGTCATATTAAAGCCCAAGGTATAAGTGATCTCATTTATTAAGTTAAGTGGGCTTAAATGAGTCAGGTAGGTTGTGGGCCTTTAATAGTGTTCTAAAAATCGGCTTGGGCGGCCGCCTAGGCGGCGTCTAGGCGCTAGGCGGCCAGTAAACGCCCCGAGTATGGCATGGGCGGTCAATCTGGATGTTTTTGGGATTAATCGGCCACCTAAGCGTTCTGGGCGTTGTCTGGGCGCTCTGGGCAGTTCCTGGGCGGTTCCTGGGCGGTGTCTGGGCGTTTTTGGTAAATGGCTTAATTGCACAAGAGTATCTTTTAAATTTTATTTTGTTGCACACAAATACTCTAAAGTAGGTAAACTGGATTTGATTTAGTATGTATTAAATATTTGATGTATTTTAAATAATATATATATATATATTTATAAACATAAATATATTATATAAAAATAAATAAAATAATTAAAAACTGCAAATCCGCCTAGGACGATTAATCGCCGATTAATGCTCTGGGCGCTAGGCGCTAGCAATCTGAACGCCTAGCGCCTAGTGTTTTTACAACCTTGGCCTTTATGTGTGGTGACTATTGGGCTTCAATTCGTTGATGGGCCGAATTGGAAACCCTAGGGCTAAGGAGGCTAGCCCCATATATATATGCGGTCATGATCCCCGGAGCACATGAATAAGTTAGTCATCTTTTCTACGCCTCGTCGCTAGGAGAGAAACCGGGAGAAAGCACCAACACCCCAAATTGCACCCACCCTTCATCCCCCATGCCCCTTCACCTGCCACATGGACCAAACCCTGCCAATTGGATTTTCCCCTCAATAAAAACATCTCTCAAATGTTGAGTGTCTTCTTTGGCAAAACAATCATATTTTCATTATTTGCCAAAGATGCAAGATCTTTATTTAGTTGAAAGTCCTTCTTGGGCTCCCCCTAAGGAGTGTGTTTTCCTGAATTTGGCATAAGCATATGATTTTGATAATACAAAAGACTCTTATCAATATATAAATTTTATGGTACCGTTTGGTAATAGGATAAGGCTAATATCAAACCATGGTCGAGAAAAAAGAGGTGCTTTATACTTCATCCAAATTAAATTGAAATTTACGCAATTTGAGTGTTTGGATAAGGTGTTTTGAAATTTAGCTAATATATTTTTGTGTTTGACTATGAATGTTGAGATCAAGAAAAATAGATGTGGACCAAAGATTACATGGATGGAAATGATAAGAAAAAATATGAAAGATCTTTATTTGACAGATGAGAAAGCTTTAAATCGTGATGAGGGAAAAACAATTATCTGTTGACAACATGATCTGTTATTCTTTCTATTGAACCTTGAAGCTGATCCCAAATTTTAGGATGAAGACTACGACAACAATGATGATATTTTTGTATTTGACAATATGGGAAGGCATAAGTTAGGAAAGTAAATAGATCCGTAAAAAGATACTGCTACATTTGTACTTTATTTATTCTTTCGCATATGGAAACGGTTAAGGAAATTGTTCAGAAATTGAGGTCACTTCCTATATGCGATGAAAATGAATTCAAATTCATATTTGATGCAGGTATTAAGAGTATTTCATTGAATATGATCAAAGTTTTGAAAGAAAAATCAGTTAAACATTCTTTTGTAAGGTATACATGAGGGTAAAATCTCTTTATTTTTCATTTCATAATATTAAAATAGTTTTTTTACTTTATACAAAATCATGTGCATGCATTCAGATTTTCAGAGATGGCTAAGCAATATCTATATTTGCATTTGTTTTTTGAACGGGATTGTATGGATATCCATATTGTTGGAACTTATCAAACTTAGTTGGATCTTAATCCAACGTTGGGATAATATGCGGATATAATTATATAATTCTACTCTGTCATATATAAAGCCCGTTATATAAGTGATCTTATTTATTTGGTTAATTGGACTTAAATGAGTCGATCGGTTGCGGGCCTTTATGTGTAGAGACAATTGGGCTTCAATTTGTTGATGGGTCTAATTGGAAACCCTAGGGCTAAGGAGGCTAGCCTATTTATATGCGATCATGATTCCCGGAACACATGAACAAGTTAGCCGTCTTTTCTGCGTCCCGTCACTAGAAGAGAAACCGTGAGAAGGGCAAAGGAATTCTCTAACGGTTGATTCGTGTGGATTTGGAAGATCATCTGCTGCGTTATTGTCAGGATCTCTTTCAGACTACAACTATGGATTCAGGTACGCTTCTGCTAATCAGAGAAGGTAACGTTTTAAGATTCAATATTCCTACATCTAGATCTGTATTATTAGGGTTGAATACAAATCTAGATCTCTAGTTCTGTCAATTGGTATCAGAGCCTAATTGCTTGTATCTTATTATTTTACCTCCTCTATGCGTAGATCTGATAAAATAGGGGTTTTAATCTGTTTGGATTCAGATCTGTTTTTATGGGTTTTTTGATTGATTTTTTCCAGTTTAAAAAAATTTCTAACCTTAGATCGGGGCGGCCCGTCGACCGTCGCCCTACACGGATCAGGATGGGGCGCTCTGCCGCCCCCGTCTGAAGATCGGCGCCGGCCTTGTCGGCGGCGACGCGGTGAGAAAGGGGCGATCTGGTTGCACCTGTCAGACAAGCAAGCGCCTCCGGTGCCTGCTGCAAGGAGAGAAGGGCGATGCCCTGCCACCCCTTTGTCGAAAACGAGACCAGATGGGGCGCCTCCCCCCAGTCGAACCTCAGAGGGGGCGTCGGGTGCCGCCCCCGGTTGGCATCAAAGGGGGTGGCGCCCTGCCGGCCCCTTCCGTAGGAAGAGTAGGCCCCAATCGGGGGGCCTGCCGCGGACTGCAGAAGGGGCGGCTCCCACCCCCCAATCGAAGATCGGGGAGGGGGCCCTGCCGCTCCCATTTGGAACCCAGGAAAAGGCGGGGGTGGCGCTCTGCCGGACCCCCCAGTCGACGATTAGAGGTGGTGGAGCTTCCCCCCCTGTCGGCGGATTGGAAAACGGGGGGCGGCTTCTTCGCCCCTTTGCTGGGAATAGCAGGAAAGGGGGCAGCGCCCTGCCGCCCCTATTGGAAGACAACGGCACCGGCCACCCCTGCCGACGCCAGATGTGAGGGAAGGGGGGCGGCGGCCGCCCCCCTTGGCTCCTTCATGCTAGAGTTTCTGAAACCATAGCAGGAATTGGGCCAAAATCAGGCCCAAAACATCATTTCTCAAAAAAAAAATTCTGAAACAGTACATGGGCTTTCATTTATGGGACTTTTGGACCCTAATTTTTTTGAGTCATTTGGACAATAATATGGGCTTGTTTCATGAGAATATTAACACATATATTAATAAGGAAATAATAAGGCTTTTTTATACATATATATTTCCTTTGAGGTATACTTTTGTGTTAAATTAGTTTAAATTATTTAAATTCACTTTTAGGCATGCATCATTATATATATTTCGAAATGATTGTAATTAATCAAAATCCCACCAAAGTGGGCTCTAATGAGGAGATTATTTTCATTTCAAAATATAAAAGGCTACATACATATGTTGTATGAATATTTAGCGACTAAAATTTTGAATTTAAATTCGTTAAGGGAGGATATAAATGGTTTTTTGTATATATTTTGGCTCATTTTGTGTGTTAAAGTTTAGTTTCATTTAAATTCTATTTTGGGCACATTTGGTTATATGTTTCGAAATAATTTTGATTAATACGAAACCCCATCAAAATGGGCTATAATGTAGAGATTTTTGGAATGTAACAAGTTGTAAACATACTTTGTATGGTTGGTTGCCTAAAAATTCAATTTAAATTGTATTGAAGGAGAATAAGAAGCTTTAACGTATATTTCTCCTCAAGGATAAGTTTAAAAGGCCATAAGGAATTTTGTGTACAAACCATCAAGTAAATGGCCTTAATGAAATTTGACACATTTTAAAGTTATATATAAAATGGGATAGTGTGTGTGTATATATATATTATATAAAATGGGATAGTCAGTGTATGTATGTATGTATGTATATATATTTTTTTGAAAAGTGTATGTATGTATGTATGTATGTATGTATGTATGTATATATATATATATATATATATATATATATATATATATATATATATATATATATAATTAAAGAGGGATGTTATCAAGAGAAATTGGATAAGAGATATCTATATTATAAAAGAGGGATGTTATCAAGAGAAATTGGATAAGAGATATTGGACAAGAGAAATTGGATAAGAGATATCTATATTATAAGAGAGGGATGTTATCAAGAGAAATTGGATAAGAGATATCTATATTATAAAAGAGGGATGTTATCAAGAGAAATTGGATAAGAGAAATTGGACTAGAGAAATTGGATAAGAGATATCTATATTATAAAAGAGGGATGTTATCAAAAGAAATTGGATAAGAGATATTGGACATGAGAAATTGGATAAGAGATATCTATATTATAAGAGAGGGATGTTATCAAGAGAAATTGGATAAGAGATATCTATATTATAAAAGAGGGATGTTATCAAGAGAAATTAGATAAGAGATATTGGACTAGAGAAATTGGATAAGAGATATTTATATTATAAAAGAGGGATGTTATCAAGAGAAATTGGATAAGAGATATTGGACATGAGAAATTGGATAAGAGATATCTATATTATAAAAGAGGGATGTTATCAAGAGAAATTGGATAAGAGATATTTGACAAGATAAATTGGATAAGAGATATCAACATTATAAAAGAGGGATGTTATCAAGAGAAATTGAATAAGAGATATTGGAAAATAGAAATTGGATAAGAGTGATGTTATCAAAAGAAATTGGATAAGAGATATCTATATTACAAACGAAAGATGTTATCAAGAGAAATTGGATAAGAGATATTGGACAGGAGAAATTGGATAAGAGATATCTATATTATAAAAGAGGGACGTTATCAAGAGAAATTGGATAAGAGATATTGGACAAGAGAAATTGGATAAGAGATATCTATATTATAAAAGAGGGATGTTATCAAGAGAAATTGGATAAGAGATATTGGACAAGAGAAATTAGATAAGAGATATCTATATTATAAGAGAGGGATGTTACCAAGAGAAATTGGATAAGAGATATCTATATTATAAAAGAGTGATGTTATCAAGAGAAATTGGATAAGAGATATTGGACAAGAGAAATTGGATAAGAGATATCTATATTATAAAAGAGGGATGTTATCAAGAGAAATTGGATAAAAGATATTGGACATGAGAAATTGGATAAGAAATATTATATATTATAAAAGAGGGATGTTATCAAGAGAAATTGGATAAGAGATATTGGACAAGAAAAATTGGATAAGAGATATCTATATTATAAAAGAGGGATGTTATCAAGAGAAATTGGATAAGAGATATTGGACATGAGAAATTGGATAAGAGATATCTATATTACAAGAGAGGGATGTTATCAAGAGTAATTGGATAAGAGATATCTATATTATAAAAGAGGGATGTTATCAAGAGAAACTGGATAAGAGATGTTGGACAAGAGAAATTGGATAAGAGATATCTATATTATAAAAGTGGGATGTTATCAAGAGAAATTGGATAAGAGATATTGGACATGAGAAATTGGATAAGAGATATTTAGATTATAAAATAGGGATGTTATCAAGATAAATTGGATAAGAGATATTAGACAAGAGAAATTGGATAAGAGATATCTACATTATAAAAGAGGGATGTTATCAAGAGAAATTGGATAAGAGATATTGGACAAGAGAAATTGGATAAGAGATATCTATATTATAAGAGATGGATGTTATCAAGAGAAATTGAATAAGAGATATTGGATAAGGCAAATTGGATAAGAGATATCTATATTATAAAAGAGAGATGTTATCAAGAGAAATTGGATAAGAGATATTGGACAAGAGAAATTGGATAAGAGATATCTATATTATAAGAGAGGGATGTTATCAAGAGAAATTGGATAAGAGATATCTATATTAAAAAAGAGGGATGTTATCAAGAGAAATTGGATAAGAGATATTGGACAAGAGAAATTGGATAAGAGATATCTATATTATAAAAGAGGGATGTTATCAAGAGAAATTGGATAAGATATATTGGACATGAGAAATTGGATAAGAGATATCTATTATACATTTGACAACGATTTTTGAATTTTAGGGCTGACTAGGACAAGATAAAGAGTAGCTGAGATTTGATCTTGGTAAATCAATGGTTGAGATTGGATTTTGTGAAATTTTTTGGGGGAAAATGCCTTGGGAACATAAACTTTGAAATTAGAAGTGCCTTGGGAAAGAGTGTGAAAATTAAATTTGAGGGAAAAATGCATTGGGAAAGAGTGTGAAAATTAAATTTGAGGGAAAAAGTGCCTTGGAAACCTAAACTTAGAAATTAAAAGTGCATTGGGAAAGATTGGGAAGAACCATAATCCATTAAATTAAACAAAATAAAAAATTTTGCGTAAAAAAATTTTGCAGAACAACGAATTAGCGTAAAAAAACACTGATGTTTGTTGTTACGGCGCACGCACCGAGGGGCCCGCGCTAAATTTTTTTTACCCTAATTTGTTGCCCCGCGCCAAAGGCGCGGGCGGCGGGCGCCAACTTTATTGTTCGACGTCGAATTTGTTGTTCCGCGCAGAAAGCGTCTGCGCCGAATTTATTTTTCCACACCGAAGGTGCCCGTGCCGCTAAATATTTTTACGCTAATTTATTGTTCTGTTAAATTTTGGCTATGGAAATAATTTTCGGTGAACAAAGATTTCGCGGGGGAAATAACTTGCGCCCGCGCCGCGCTAAATTTTTTTACAAAGATTTGTTGTTCTGCGGCAAAGGCGCGGGCGCCAAATTTGTTGTTCGACGCCGAATTTGTTGTTCCACGCCGAAGACGCCTGCGCCGAAGGTGCCCGTGCCGCTAAATATTTTTACGCTAATATACTGTTCTGTTAAATTTTGGCTGTGTAAATAATTTTTCGGAGAACAAAGATTTCGCGGGAAAAATATTAAATGAACCGTGCCCGCGGGCACAAGTTATGACTAGTCTATATATAAAAGAGGGATGTTATCAAGATAAATTGGATAAGAGATATTGGACAAGAGAAATTGGATTCGAGATATCTATATTATAAAAGAGGGATGTTATCAAGAGAAATTGAATAAGAGATATCGGACAATAGAAATTGGATAAGAGTGATGTTATCAAGTGAAATTGGATAATAGATATCTATATTACAAACGAGAGATGTTATCAAGAGAAATTGGATAAGAGATAGTGGACAAGAGAAATTGGATAAGAGATATCTATTATATAAAAGACGGATGTTATCAAGAGAAATTGATAAGAGAATTTGGACATGAGAAATTGGATAAGAGAATTTGGATATCTATTATATAAAACAGGGAAATTGGATAAGAGAAAATATAAGAGATGAGATTTTGAGGGATAAAAGAGGAGGTGGAGAATTTTGCACATACAACCCCGGTTTTTGTATTTTTGCCCATGGACCCTCCCCACACACCCACCCACACTTTTTATTCTCACCCCTTCCGACCATTTTTTTCCAGTTCTATGAAGATTTTGAATCTTTTCCTGCTAGGACAAAGCTTTGTTCTACGTGGCAAGTTTGTCCTAGGTGGTAATGACAATTTTGGGGGGACTTAAATTTTGGGGGAAAACTTAAATTTGGGGGGAAACTTGAAATTTTGTGGGAAAACTTGAAATTTGGGGGAACTTGAAATTTGTGGGGGAGAAAAACTCAGCCATTAAATAAACCGTGCCCTATGGGCACGGGTAATGACTAGTATATATATATATAACTTTATATGTATGTTCATATACACATTAGTTCACATATATACCCCATTTTAAAGAAGAAAATTTGTGTTGAAATTATGGATTTTATTTAACTCAAAATAATGGTTTAAAAGGTGAAATAAAAGGTTCTTATATATATTTCCACTTAAAGAAATCATTTTATGTTGAATTCAGTATAGCTTAAAATTCAAATTTTTGGCATAATTAATTATATATTTCGAATAAAGATTAGTTGGATCATCAACTCACCAAAGTGGGTTTTCTTATGAAGACTAGTTTTTATAATTTCGAAATATAACAAGTTAAATACATACTTTTGTATGAAAATTTTGGTTGCCTTAAATTTGATTTTGAATAACGTGGACTTGAATATTTCCACTTAAAATATAAATTCATGTATTAAAAAGATGCTATAGATTCAAATTTTGTAAAGGTATATATTTTTTGAAATGACTTGGTGTAATCATCATCTTGCCAAAGTGGGCTCTGTTGCTTTGCATTAATTTATTTCATAAATATAAAAAGAATTTTTATGTGCATAATTTCATATGAATACTAAACTGGCCCAAAGAAAGATTACCGTTCTATATCATTTTATGCGCACTTGTGGCAATAGACAAGGTGATGATTAGTAAGACAATGCATGCAAATTTAATTCGGCCCAAAGGATGTTTTATTTTTGGCATGTTATTATTGTCATTGTCTGATTGCTACAACAAGATGTCAATGGCTAGTCAATAGATTATCCAAAGATAAATGTTGAGCTAGTAGAGGATGTCTTGAGATGGGAAAATAACATTAATTTGAATTTGGTGTTGTTTTGTTTAATACTCATCTGAACATGTTACAATTGTTTTCTTGTTCTTTTTTCAGCTATTATTCCTGAAAATTTTTCTGCCCACCTCAAATCTATTCCAATACTTAATGGCTCTAACTTCAAGGCATGGAAGGAAAATCTTTTGATAATCCTCGGAGTCATGGATCTTGATCTGGCATTAAGGACTCATAGTCCTCCACCACTCACTGATGAGAGTACCTCTGATGAAAAGAGGGAGATGCAAGAGTGGAAGAGATCAAATCGCATGTGTCTAATGCTTGTGAAGAATGCCATTGCAGAATATCTCAGGGGCTCTATTTCAGAGGAAATTGCTACAGCTAAATGGTTCCTTATTGAGCTTGAAAAGAGGTTTGTCAAGAATGAAAAGAGTGAGATCAATACACTCTTGACAAATCTAACTTCAATGAAATATGAAGGTAAAGGGAACATCAGTGAGCACATATTGAAGATGTCTAATCTTGTTTCAAGGTTGAAAGCACTTGAGCTAGACCTCTCTGAGGATCTGCAAGTGTATTTTGTTTTAATATCTCTTCCATCACAGTTTAGCCAGTTTAAGGGGAGCTATAATCTAAAGGAAGAGATTTCGTTTCTAAATGAGCTCATCTCATACCGTGTCAAAGAAGAGTAAAGGCTTAAGCAAGAGATGACAGAAAGCACTCACCTGACCTCCACCTTGAACAAAAGAAAGAAGGATATTGAAGCTGCAGATATAGATTTTCAAAAGAAACAACAAAGGAAACTGAAAAGTTCAGAAGGTAATGGTTGTTTCTTCTGTGGAGCTGAAGGGTATATAAAGAAGCATTGTACAAATTATCAAGCTTGGCATGCTATACTTCTTTAATTTGGTTTAAGTCTATAGTTAATTTATTTTTATAAATTTTGGTACTTATAGACACATGATGTAAAGATCCTAGTATAACCACTCACATCATTGTGTCTGTGCATGGTTGCCTAAGATGCCAAGAGCCGAATGATGTTGAAAGATACATTGATATGGGCAATGACAAGATGGTTCAAGTAGAAGCAAATAAAATTTAGAGTATTTTTTAAAGGCTAGATTGTATTTGAATTTTCATGAGACTATTATGTACCGTTTTAACGGAATTTTGCTTTCTATTTCTACTTTGAACAAATTCAGTTATTATTGTTCAATTATGAATGGAAAATTTGGTTGTTTCATGATTCAAAATTGGTTTATTCTGTTACTTTAAAATTTCATCGTACTCTTCATTTATTTGGAAATATTGCTTCATTTACTGAATTCCTGCATTCAAGTACATGTGTTATAAAGAAAGAATTAAGAATTAAGAATTCAGTTATTTTTCTTTGATTGCAGCTTATATCCTTAATAAAGTTTCAACAAATAAACTTAAATCACTTGTTTGTTTGGAGATGTTCAACTAAGGTAAGGCTTTATAAGCCTAATAAAGAAACTGGACATAATGCTAATGATTTTCTAGGTTTGTTGAATAGTTTAAAAGGGTTATATATTGTTTGATTTTACATAATCTCACTATTAAGTTGGTTTACGAATTAGGAAATGCACATCTATTTGAGGATGTTGAGTTTAGGGGGGAATATAATTAGTGACATTATTCTTGAAGAGTATTATATTCCTACAGGTGGTGTTGGCATTGTTCAGGATAGTATTCCTGACACTGTTCAAGACACAATAAATTCAAGATAATGTTGCAATTCATCCTATTCGGGAAATTTTTCATAAGGACAAACTCTAGTACCTCAAATCACTAATTGCCATTCAGGAAATCCATTAAAAAAACGAGAAGTACAATGTTGAGATATTATATTGTAATTCTCAAGACATATGGTTGACATTAGAATGATGGAAGTTCGACTTATATCAAGTCATAAAAGTTCTAAATCTCTTTAATGGATTAATGCATTAATTAAAAAAGTCTTTGAAGGATGCGTGAAATCTTATCTCATTGCCATAAGGTTTGAAACCTCTTGATTGTAAATGGATTTTTATAATCAATAGGAATTCAAAAGGGTATTAAGAAAAGATTTAAAGCGTATCACAAAGGACTTTATACGGAAAAGAATGCATTAATTAAGAATATACTTTCTATTCAGTTTTCATGAAAGTCTCTGTAAGGTTTATAATATCATTAGTGGAGCATTTCAATATCGTTAATGATATATTAAGTTTCATTAAGTAATCACCTCGTACGGTTTTGAGATGATGTTAGATAATGTAATATATCTTAAGTTCTGCGAGAGCATGTAATTTCTATAATTTCTATGTAGCAATATATATTAAGTTCTGTGGGAGACAAGTTTAGTCTCAACAATTGCCCCAATAATAATCTTCAGAAGATTCCCTATATCTCATTAATAGGGAGTCTAACGTATGTTCAGGCTTATATGCATTTGGTTATTGCATATAGTATATGTATGTTGGGCAGCTTCTTAAGTACAGGAGTAGACCATTTGATAGCAGCCAAATGAGTCTTACGGTATTTATAGATAACAAAAGGGTTATATGTTCAAGGATCAGTAGTCAGAAAATTTTGAGATCATTTTGGTATACTGACTCTGATCATTTATTGGATGCAAAGAAAGTATGAAATTTATGTTAGGCACCATCTACTATAAGAGATCTAAATAGTCACTTATATATAGTCTCTTCTGACATGGTTTTAGATTTCATATCATATTATGTGACATCCAAATCATGAAATATATCTGCAAATTTTGTCACTATGCTGCAAATTAGGGATGGTATTAAAAGACCACACAATTTATTTTGTGACAATAAGTCTGCAGTTTTATATTTCGGCAATAACAGGAACTCAACAAAGTTTAGTTATTCAGAGATCAAGTTCCTAAATTGTTGATTAATAATTCGGAGTGTACAATTGTCTAATGAGCACATCAGAACAAACCAAATAATTACGGATCCGTTATAATATGGAAATGTCATCCAAAAGATTTTATGAGTTCGCTACTTATATGGATGTCATTTCATTAAGAGTATTCAGTTTTGTGGGAGTTTGTTCGTTTGGGTGCTCATATGATAGACAAAATTAAGTCTCCAGCTTCAGCTTAAGGATATATTCTGATCAAAAATAAAGTTTTGGTTCAGTTCGACTTTACTCCGATTTTGGTATATTTGTGATCTCACTAAGGTCAATGAGGATCAGTTAGAAATAGACATGTTAGATCACATTACATGTAATTTCTATGCTACACAGCCATTTCATAATCCATGTCATTCTTTTATATTAGCACAGTGACCATTGCTGGGTCGAGTTACAATTGCTGCGGTGCAGATCTCTTTGATCCTATGCTAATCTAATTGATAGACCAGATTTTTTTTTGACTCATTAAAGCGATGACAATAAGTTAAGATCTTATTCGATTTAGTATGCATAATGAAATATAATTGTAAAGTTTAGCATATAGCCTAAGTGGGAGATTGTTGGAACTTATCCAAGTTAATTGGATCTTAATCCAACGTTGGGCTAATATGCGAATATAATTATATAATGCTACTCTGTCATATGTAAAGCCCGTTATATAAGTGATCTTATTTATTTGGTTAAGTGGGCTTAAATGAGTCGATCAGGTTGTGGGCCTTTATGTGTAGCAACAATTGGGCTTCAATTCGTTGACGGGCCGAATTGGAAACCCTAGGGTTATGAAGGCTAGCCTATTTATATGTGGTCATGATCCCCGGAACACACGAACAAGTTAGCCGTCTTTTCTACGTCCCGTCGTTAGAAGAGAAACTGTGAGAAGGGCAAAGGAATTCTCCAACGGTTGATTCGTGTGGATCTGGAAGATTATCCGCTGCGTTATCCTTAGGATCTCTTTCAGACTATAGCTATGGATTCAAGTACGCTTCTGCTAATCAGAGAAGCTGGTAACGTTTTAAGATTCAGCTTGCCTACATCTAGATCTGTAATTAGGGTTGAATACAAATCTAGATCTCTAGTTCTGTCACATATTAGTCAAAATACGGATAAGAATTGTTTGTTTACATCCATAGATTAAGTGCTTTATAAGAGACAAAATTTAGTTATGATTTGTCTACTTTATGATAATTTTAATCCAAGTCTTTACTGAGTAAATTTGGGAGTAATCATGCAGAGAAAAAAGTACTAAGAACCACCTATAAATGGTTCACTAGAGGGACCCCAGATACATATATGGATATAATCAAGCATTGCCTTCATCCAATGTACCACCTTGTAGAACTAAATTCGATGATACTGGCCGAAGATGCAATGCTAACTAAACTCTAAATCAGCAACCTTATAAGCTTCATGCAAACTTTGCTTGTTTAGAACAGTCATGCCCCTCTCACTCATATGTTCAAGATGCATACGCCATACCTTTGTTAAATCAGCTTTGGTCATCCTTGTCCATACTGTAGCTATGAACATGCGACTGTGTTTCCATATAGAATAAAAAGACTCTTCTTTTCGAATCCTTTCATCACGCTAAGTGAATCCTTGCCGACTCTTGAAAGCTTCGCTTGAAAACTAATTGCCGTTGTCATTCATTATGCCCAAAGTTGTCATGTTCTTCAATGGATCTGGAATATGCTGAACATCACTGAGCGTCCTCACTACAATATAATGCATTCTAATTTGTGATTAGCTAATGCCAATCACCTTACAGGGCATGTAATTCCCATTAAGATATTTCCTACATCATACTTCTAATATGTGGTACAAACTAATACATTTTCAGGTACTGTGACAGGAACATCCAGAAACCAAACTCCAAACATCAATGGCATGTTGATAGTCAACAACATAACAAACAAGAGTTTTACTAATTACGAAAGCATAAATGCAAATCATAATCACACAGGAAAGAAAACTGAAGAAGCAGCAACACAAACAACATACATATTTACGTGATTCAGTGATATGGCCTACGTTTAAAGATATCGACAAAATGATGCTCAATATATTAGAAAGGAAAGATACAAATACAGATTAATAAATTACTAGAACCAACACTCATGGTTGAAGTCCTTGAAGAAACAAGTTTTCGGTACAAAAGGAGAAGAAAGACATTTGGAACTTGATGCATGCTATACAAAGAAAATTTAAGCACATTTATAAGTGATAATTAATAGGCCTATTGTTTCAGAGTGTTTTCTCACTACAATGCGTTGACCGTGGAGAACCCGGTCAACGTGGTCAAGGGGCCCGCTTTGGGTCCCTCGGGGGCTTCGAATCGGTGCAGAAGGGACGAGGGGAAGCCTCGGCCCTGGTTGAGACGCTCGGCCTCGGACAGACGTGCTCGGCCTCGGCTGGAAGGGGGACGAGGGGTAGCCTCAATCGCCCGGGTAGATGCACGGCCGTCGGGTGGCGAGGGTGAGTCTCAGACCCGATTAGGACACTCGGCCTCGGTAGGGCGTGCTCGGCCACGGAAGGCTGACGGTGAGGGGAAGCCTCACTGTCCGGTTGATCGAGTGGTCGGAGAGGGGCGAGGGGTAGCCTCGGCCCGTTGGTCTGTTGTCCACCTGCGTAGACGAGAACGCTCGTCAGGGGGCCGGACCTTGGTTCCGGCCAAATCCCCTCCGATGCCTAAGTCAGATAGAGATCTGAGAAAGGAGGCCCGGCGGAGACGGTCCGACTCGTGAGGAGATCGTGACGGCGTCTCTCGGCGCGAGCGGGGGAGGAAGGAGATGAATTGGGGGAACGAGGTCGTTGATGGAGTACCTTAGGTTTTGTTACCTGAGATGCGGTCCCTTTCTTCGTCGTCTTCCTGACCCTTTTGTAGAGCTCCCAGCGTGATTGGCTCTGGCCCACGTCCCACGCCCGCCATCGATCGTGCCCCATCCGTCCCCCCTCGCCGCCGCCCTCTCCGCCATGACAGCACCTCCCCATTATCGCCATTTAGTGGTCGCGTGTCCGGGGGAGCGGTTTTCGCAGGAGTGGGCGAACGACCAACGGGTTATGGGGGCCGGGTCGGATCGACGTTTCGAGAAGGTCCCTTGTAGGGCCTTTGTCGAATGGGCTTTCAGGATGCAGGTGGGCTCTTGGGCTCGTGCTTTATGGGTCTCGGTCAAATAGGCGTAACAATTGCCCCCATCGGTCGGGTTGATCGGCCTCGGCCGGTTCGGCTCGGCCGATGTGACCTCTGCCGATTTTGACAGGCTCTCCAGTCGATGCCGACTCATTTATTAGTCGTCATCATGAGTTAGCCCGTTCGATGTTTTTAAGGCGCGGGTTCCGAAGCGCCGTCGGCCTTCAGATGTTGCCACGTGTAGCGGCAAGCTTATCCCCGCCGCTCGCGGAGTCGCCTTAAGTTCGAGAAGCCGAAGGGTTTGTGAGCCGCCATTGGTGGGGTCGATCAGCCTTGGCTCGCTCAAATCACCCGTTATGTCTCCTGGGATTCCGAGCGGCGCTTCAATCGAGGCGAGGCCATAAATGCAGGTCATGATGAGGCGGATCGATTGGTCTTCAACTGGCGCCAATTTCGGAACGCCGCCGACTCTTCGAGCCTCGCCACGCATTCTTGTCAGGCGCTTCGAATTCTCCCCTGGCATATAAGATCCCCAGTTGTGTGGATCTCCACTTCTTCTTCGCTCCTCCCGGTATTCAGAGCCTTCAGCAACTCGGAGTTCCCCGTCGCCTTCGCTTCTTTGTCCTCTCCAAACTAGTTGAAAATAGGTAATTCCTCTCTTGCTTTCATCCTATGGCTGCTCTTAGGATAGGCGGTTCTGGCCGGAGGACGAGGGGTCCTCCGGAGTCCGGGCGGGGCGAACCCCGGCTAGGGGAGTCTGGTTCCCCCGCCGGGAGTCGTTCTCTTCAAGATAGGGGAAGGAGAAACTTTTTCCAGACTACACCCGTGATGACGTGGCGTTGGCTGCCGTACGGCTTAATGTGCCCCCGGTTGTCCTCCGTACGCCGTCGAGGACCCCTCCTTCGGTGGCCGCGGAGATCCGGGAAAGATATCTCTGCTTCCCATACGAGGTTCGGGTTCCATTTGTCGACGAGCGGATTTGCCTCCCGAGGAGCAATGAGGTCGGCGTCTACGTCGAGATGTTCCGCCTGGGTCTTCGCTTCCCGCTCCACCCCTTCTTCATCCAGGTCATGGAACATTTCACAGTGTCCCTGTGCCAGTTCACCCCGTGTTCGATCGCGGTACTGACGGGTTTCGTAACGCTCTGCTGTACCCGTGGTCTGGAGCCGACTCTCCCCCTTCTCTTCTACTTTTACCAGGCCCAGACGGTCGGTCAGGGGTCATGGCTGCTACTCCGAGCTCGTTCGAGGAGGGAATGCCTGATCGGGTTACCCCGCTGGTCAGGGGATTGGAACTTGGATTATGTCTTCGTGGTCTTCTTGGGCGAGGCCCAGATTCTGACAAGCTGGGGCAGTTCTGTCCATTCTCGCTCGTCGTTAGTTCTCTCAGACGCCGACCGGGCAGCCGCTGCGCTTCTGTTGGCTCTTCCTTTGGAAACGAAGTCCATTTGGTCTTTGCTGGACGACCTACTCCTGAAGGCCGTCTTGTGGTCTCCGGGTAGGTCGCTTTTTCATCCCCGGATCGCCCTATGACTCATCCTGATTTCGGTCTCCTTTGCAGGGATGGCTGGCCGCGAATTCGTCCGTGACGTTGACGAGCTGATCCGTCGTGGAGCCGCTCGGAGCCGAGGTAGTACCTCTGGAAGGGCGCCTCGGAGGACCGTTGAGGAGGAGGTGCGCCGAGCCGAGCCTGCCGTGGGTAAGGTGGCGGCCGCGCCTCCCGCCTCTTCTTCTGGCGATCCCCTTCCGGGGGGTGAGGATGGTGCGAGGCGGAAGCGTTCTCCTCCGGCGCCTTCGGAGCTCCACGGTGGAAAGAAGAGGAAGGAGGACGTGGATCCCTCCGGCCCGGCAGGTTCCGCGCTTCCCGTGGCGACCGCCGGGATCCTTCGATAGCTTTGCCAGCCACCCCCCTCGCAGCGTCTTCGCCCGTATCACCAGGGGTCGGGGCCTTGTTGGCGAGCGACTTGGCTTCGATTGTCGTCCCTGGGAGTTCGATGTTTGCTGACCGAGCAGTGGCCCAGCAGGTTGCCGAGGTCTCCGTCCCTCCTCGGGACCGCAGCCTCCTCAAGAAGATACCGGCCGACAAGATGTCGGATTCCTTGGTCTGGATCCTCCAACAGGTTCGGTTATCTTGCTATCCTCTCTTTCTCTTTATCCTCTTCTTAGCCCATGTCTCGTCTTTTCAGGGTTCAGCGCTCGCTGTGGAGTTGCAGTGTCGAGCCGTCCGCTTGAGGGAGATGGAGGAGTCTTCCATGAGGGCTCAGGAGCGGGCCGGGGCGGCCGAGGTGGCCATGATGGAGGCCCAGATGGAGTCTCGGCGCCTCGCCCTCCGTGTGGCTGCGTTGGAGGGGCAAGTGGGTGACCTCGAGGGAAAGCTAGGGGATGCTCATCAGTCGGCTGAGGAAGCGGCGGAGTCGTTCCGTCTGGAGAGGGAGGAGCTTCAGAGGGAGCTGTCGGACCGGCGTCAGGTAATGCGGCTGGCGGAGGAGGTGGAGAAGGGCGTCGTCGAGACCCTGGGGAAGGAGATCTTCGAGGTTCTCAGGGGGGCCTACGGTAAGTATATAGACATCATCGCCCCCCGGATCGTCGAAGTCGTCCAGTCTTCCTTCCGGGAATGTGCGGAACGTGTCCGGCAAGCCCCTCCGCCAGTCGAGTCCCCTCGCTCCGAGCAGGGCGAAGTGCCCGAGGATGTGTCCTCCCGAGCTCGGGCTCCTTAAGCAGTCCTCCCAGCCTTATCCTCAAATTTTTAAGCATCCGCTTCGCTTTGGGCCAGTCTACTTGAAATGGATCCACGGCCCCCGCCATCTCCTTCAGCCCCGCGGCCAACAATTGCTGGTTGCATGGCCGCTAGCTTGGGTCACCTACTCTGGGTCTTTTGTCAACCAATTTTGCTTTGTCGGTGTCGATCTGAACTCTGTCATTTGTCGCGAGTAGACTGTTTGTAGGGTGTTCCCTTCGCCTTGATCCCCTGTAAATAAGACGCATTTTTGTACTCGGGTTAACTATTATAAATGAAATCGACTTACTTGGAATTTTTGTGTACTTGGCGTTGTTGCCTTGTTCTTGGCTTGGGAATGGACGAAAATGGCGTTGGCTGGGGGGATTCTCCCCAGACTTAGGGGCGCAGGAGTCGGTCAGCGAGGGCGAAGCTCCTCGACTTAGGACCGGTTGGCGTCCGTGCCTCCTGGGGAAACTGCCCCCAGACTTATGAGCGCTGGAGTCGGTCGGCGAGGGCAAAGCTCCTCGGCTTAGGACCGGTCGGCGTCCGTGCCTGCTGGGGGAATTGCCCCCAGTCTTATGAGCGCTGGAGTCGGTCGGCGAGGGCAAAGCTCCTCGGCTTAGGACCAGTCGGCGTCGTGCCTGCTGGGGGAGTCGCCCCCAGACTTATGAGCTCTGGACTCGGTCGGCGAGGGCCAAGCCCTTCGGCTTAGGACCGGTCGGCATCCGTGCCTGCTGGGGGAATCGCCCCCAGACTTATGGGCACTGGAGTCCGTCGGCGAGGGCAAAGCTCCTCGGCTTAGGACCGGTCGGCGCCCGTGCTTTGCTGGGGGAGTCGCCCCCAGACTTATGTGCACTGGGGTCGGTCGGCGAGGGCCAAGCTCCTCGGCTTAGGACCGGTCAGCGTCCGCGTCTGCTGGGGGAATTGCTCCCAGACTTATGAGTGCCGGAGATAGTCGGTGAGGGCAAAGCTCCTCTTCCTCCTCCAGTGAGGCGGCGGTCCCCGGCCTTTTGCGTTACTGGCGACATGTCAACTCCGTCGGAATTTTAAATAAAGACAATAAAAAGAAGGCGTTTGTACTCTCATGGGTCCAGTTGGACCGGTACATTTGGAGGAAACGGAAAAGGGGAAATGAAGCTAAACAGAGGGATGTAAAACTAGATATCTCCCTCATACTTAGGCTGCCCCCCGGGGGGAAGGATGTTGTCTGCTCACTCTACGATGCGGAGGGGGCCTTGGATGGTGTTGATCTTCTTCCCCTTGTCCGGCTGTGTGGAGGTCCCTTCTCCATGGGCCGGCTCGTCGGCCTGATTCCTGGAGTGCCCTCGGCTCATCAGCTTCTCAATGTCCTTCTTCAAATGCCAGCAATCTTCCGTGTCGTGACCATCGTCCTTATGGTACTTACAGTACTTCTCCCTGTTCTTCCCGCCTCTTTTAGCCTTCGGCGGGGGGCGATCAGCTCGCTCTTCCTTCTGTACTTGGGCGAGAATGGCGTCTGGGGTGGTGTCCCTCGCGCTTTCTCCCCGTTGCCTGTTCCTTTGTCTCTTTTCGGTCCGGTATCCTTCGGGGCTTGCTCGTCCGCCGTCGCCACGCTTGGTCCCTCGAGCGGTTTTTCCTGCATCCTCGGCCAAGGCCTCCTCGGTCAGCATAAAGCGTTCGGCCCTTGCCATGATCCCGGGGAGGTCCTTTGGGGGGTCGTTGTGCAGGGACTTCTTGATGCCCCTGTGGCGAAGCCCTTTCTTAAGAGCCGTCTGGACCACCAGGTCGGGTGGGTTGTTCACGTTTAGCCTTTCCGCATTGAAGCGGCGCATGAACTATCGGAGTGGTTCGGCCGGGCCTTGCACTATGTTGAACAGATGTTCAGCACCAGGTTTGATCAGCCTCCCCGCCATGAACTGTTTGCAGAACAACTGGGCGAGTTGTTCGAAGCTGTCGATGGAGCGGCCGGGCAGGCTGTGGTACCAGATCCTCGCCGCTCCCCTGAGAGTAGAATAGAAGCCCCGGCAAAGCAGGTCATCGTCAGCTCACTGGAAGGCCATGTCCCCCTCGTAGTCCATCACGTGGTGCGCCGGGTCTCATATTCCATCGTACTTTCCCAGCACCGGGATCCGGAATCGGGAGGGGACCCGTGCGTCGGTTATTCTCCGTGACAAGGGGCATCGATCTCCGTGGATGCCTCCGGGGATGCGGTACTCGCCTGCCTCTGGATCGACCGGGGGTGGAGGTACCACCGGCGCCAGCGGGGCTGGCTCCGCAGCCTTCGCCACGCTGGGGGCCGGGCTGTCCCGACGTTCCCGACTCCTCCTGCGGGAGCTCCTGCTCCGGCGCGATCGGTCTCTCGAGTGGTGTCGTTCGCTTCTCCTACGGCGGGACGACCGCGATCGATGAGACGAGGCCGTCCTTGATTCGCCGTCCGTCCCTTCGGTCTCTCTTCGGCTCCTTTCACGATTGGGTGAGGAGGCGCGTGACTTCGCCTGACGAGAGCCAGACAGCGTGAACCGACGCTCCATGTTCGGTTTCCGGGTCCCGTGGTCGTCGACCACGGCGGACCGCAAGTGTGGGGGACCCCCCGCCCATCGATGGCTGTCGTCCAACGTGCCTCCGTTGGGTGGCGCAGGGCCGACGAGCTGCTGCACCGTTGCGACCAACGTCTGGAGGCTCGCGTTGGTCTCCTGAGCTAGGGCGCGGAGCTGTCCCTGCGTGGCCAGTTCTGAGCCGCCGGTTTCTTCGGTGGAGAGGGTGGGGTGGCCGCTGACGGGCGTGTCCTCGGGATCGCCATTTGTTGTGCCATTCCCCTCCTCCGGGATGGGGGGCATGCGCTTCCTCCCATTGCTGGCTCGTGCCATTGTTGGTGTGGTTTGCTTCTTCGTGGGACGGTTTCTCGTTCCCACAGACGGCGCCAGATGTTTCAGAGTGTTTTCTCACTACAATGCGTTGACCGTGGAGAACCCGGTCAACGTGGTCAAGGGGCCCGCTTTGGGTCCCTCGGGGGCTTCGAATCGGTGCAGAAGGGACGAGGGGAAGCCTCGGCCCTGGTTGAGACGCTCGGCCTCGGACAGACGTGCTCGGCCTCGGCTGGAAGGGGGACGAGGGGTAGCCTCAATCGCCTGGGTAGATGCACGGCCGTCGGGTGGCGAGGGTGAGTCTCAGACCCGATTAGGACACTCGGCCTCGGTAGGGCGTGCTCGGCCACGGAAGGCTGACGGTGAGGGGAAGCCTCACTGTCCGGTTGATCGAGTGGTCGGAGAGGGGCGAGGGGTAGCCTCGGCCCATTGGTCTGTTGTCCACCTGCGTAGACGAGAACGCTCGTCAGGGGGCCGGACCTTGGTTCCGGCCAAATCCCCTCCGATGCCTAAGTCAGATAGAGATCTGAGAAAGGAGGCCCGGCGGAGACGGTCCGACTCGTGAGGAGATCGTGACGGCGTCTCTCGGCGCGAGCGGGGGAGGAAGGAGATGAATTGGGGGAACGAGGTCGTTGATGGAGTACCTTAGGTTTTGTTACCTGAGATGCGGTCCCTTTCTTCGTCGTCTTCCTGACCCTTTTGTAGAGCTCCCAGCGTGATTGGCTCTGGCCCACGTCCCACGCCCGCCATCGATCGTGCCCCATCCGTCCCCCCTCGCCGCCGCCCTCTCCGCCATGCCAGCACCTCCCCATTATCGCCATTTAGTGGTCGCGTGTCCGGGGGAGCGGTTTTCGCAGGAGTGGGCGAACGACCAACGGGTTATGGGGGCCGGGTCGGATCGACGTTTCGAGAAGGTCCCTTGTAGGGCCTTTGTCGAATGGGCTTTCAGGATGCAGGTGGGCTCTTGGGCTCGTGCTTTATGGGTCTCGGTCAAATAGGCGTAACACCTATAATCCTAAATAAAATAGGATTACAGAGCAACGAAGGAAACGCCGACGGGTAGCACCTCTGCTCGGACCTTCATCAGTCCCTAGTCAAAGCTCATTCGATGAAGAAAGAGAAATTGGGGCGACCTTAGGGTCGTTGTCTCAAACTTCTCTGCTCTTGACTACTAGCCCGAACGTTATTTGCATAGGTTAGTCCTCATCTCTGGTCCGTGCCTAAGAAGAATCCTGTTTCGAACGTTCCTTCGCTAGCCGTGGACCTGAAATCTGCGGAATCTCTATTCAAGAAGAGGAGTTTCTCCTTCGTCAGCAAGGGGAATATCAAAAGAAAAGCAGTGTAGAAGACGTAACTTCTCCGACCTCCGCTTCGGACAAGGGTGTTACACCCTCGTCTTTTGTCGTTCAATCACAGTCAACTGTCCATGAGGGTTCTCAAACCCCGATCGCACACCCAAGCCATCCCAAGGATAAGTGGCCATGGGGCGGTGCCGACCCGCCGACTCCCTTGGTGGGTCCAATACCATCGGAATACGAGGGAGCTTTTACTGCTGAATCAGCATTCCTCCACTTTGCAAGAAGTGATTAGAGGAGATCGCCACAAGCATCTGTTTGTCGCATGGAGAGACGAGTTGGACTTCTTGGATTATGGGATGACCGCTCGTCTCGTGGAGAACTCCATCATTCCCCGTGATTGTGAAGTCCTTTCAGGAATGGATTGTGAGAGGTTAGCTAACTTCGTAGTGGGTTGTGGCTATCAGGTTAGCCATCAATTCTTTCATTCCTTCTTCTTACCGTCTATCTGTCTGACTCAAATTTTTCTCAGCTGTCTGCATTTGGGACGAAGCTCCGCCGTCGGGCCGTGGAGACAATCAGTGTGAAGGCTCAACTCAATTATGAACGTTAAAGAGCAGTTGCAGTTGAGAAATGAGCCTCAGAACTCGAAGCTCAAAATAAGAAGCTGGAGGAAGATTTGGATAAAGCACGAGATGTCAAAGAAAAAGTTGAGTAGGAACTGTCTAAATACACGAACAATGTTACCTCCTTATCCGACACAAAGAAAGCCACAGAAGCTTGATGTAAAAACTTCCGAGGCTCAATGGGAAAAGGAAAAATCCGAGTTACAAACTCGTATTACAGACTTAGAACATTCAGCAGTTTCTGAGCTTGTCACTAAACTCTTCCATGCATTGAAGGATTTCCTTGCTCCAAGGAGTGACAGTTCTTTATAATTCAGTTGTAATTTAGCATCGAATAAAGCTTTGGCACACGACATTTTGGAAAATTGAGTTAGAAAATCGAGTTTTAAAAAACTGAGTTTTTGTGTTATTTACAGCATATATGCCCCCCTCAACGCTTCGAGACTTATCATGAACGAATGGCTAAGATTGAGTTGTTGAACATCAAGCATAACATAATTTATTCGGTCTTGTCGTAGAAATTCTCAATAGTGTAGCTTAGGATATGCCTATGAGGGCATAGACCCTAGATTGTTGCTCGACTATGTGGGTCATTCGGTGGCGAGGGGCGTGGCCCCTTCAACTTACAGCTAACGACGTGGGTCATTCGTCCAGAAGTATTTGGTTCAGCGTACCCATATGGTCCGGCCATCGACCCTATATCATATTAATAATTTATACAAGACATATCCAACCTCGTACTTGTGACGCATCCATTAGTTCAATGAAATACAAAGGAAAATAATAATTGATACAACTCACTCTCTTCACCTGCATGCTTATTAATAGTACTTTCAAAAATGTTCCGCATTCCAGGAATGAGTAAGCTTCTTATTATCCATCGTCGAGAGCCGATAGGTGGCTGGGCCGAGAACATTGGTCACATTGTAGGGACCCTCCCATTTCACGACGAGCTTTCCTAGTCGAGCAATCTTATGGGAATAAATAGCCTTTCGTAACCTGAGATCGCCTATGTGGAAACTTCGCCCCCGGACTTTGGAGTTGTAGTAGCATGCCAAACGACCCATCTGCCTTACGAGGGCGGTAAGGCCCGATCTCTGATCTCATCGATCAATTGCAAGTTGAGTTCGAGTCCTTTCTGAGTTTCTTTCTTCATCGAGGTTCCTCGCCTACGTCAATAGGAACGACCACCCACACCCTTAGGCAAGCATAAAAGGAGTCTCTCCTATCGAGCCTTTGCGAGTTTTTCTGTACGACCATACTATGCCGGGGAGCTCTTTTGGTCACACACCTTTAGCTTCTCTTACTTTCTTTTGCAATGGACCTATGATACACTTGTTAGCTGCCTCTGCCAGCCCATTAGACTGAGGATGGGCCACAGAAGCAAAGTGTAACTTGAATTTCAACTTAGAGCAAAATTACTTGAACCCGACATTGTCGAATTGCGTTCTATTGTCTGTTACGATGGAAGAGTGATGCCGAATCGACAAACGATTGATTTCCATACAAAACTTTTAACATCCTTCCAAGTGATGCGAGCCAAAGGCTCTGCTTTGACCCACTTGGTGAAATAATCTACCGCTATGATCAAGAATTTCCGATGTCTGTTTGCCGGTGTGAATGTGCCAAGGATATC
>CM061134.1:44675933-44750937 GCA_030789695.1 Scilla litardierei
TGACGGCCGTCGCGTTCAGGGGAGGACCAAGGGGACGCTCATCGTCACGAGGCAACGTGACACGAAAATGACGAAATACGAGGGTCAATAAGCAAGGAAATGGGATATGAGCCGATTTATTGGACTTGCAAATACACTCGAAAGAATCAATCTTATCGAGTATAATGCGAGCCTAATTAATCGAGCTCCCCATGAAGATAGCATAAATAAGCTTCAGAAAGGTCTGGGACGGGAGAGACGAGGAGCCGTACTTGGGAAGCAAGCACGACTTCAGAATCAGATTTAGGACCCATGCATTAGGCTTGAACGATTTAGAAGGCACGCCAATCATGGCAGGAGGGATCTGATGGAAAATCTCTGAAAGGATGGTCTGATCAAGAGAAGAAATATCGTCAACCGAGATATCAGATGGAAGAAGGCCAGACGAAGAGATACCCAAAATCTCTCCTAAGATTTCCGCAGTGAGGACTATAGGAGTCCCCAAAACGGTCGTCTCAACAGAGTGGGTCTGATCGTACTGACCCCGGATCCTATTCGCATAGAAAAGCTTCACTAATCTAGGGTAGGGGTGAGGATTCGCCTTCAGGTCAAATCGAAGGTAATCGAGGAGACCCGACGACGAGAGAAGATCAGCTAACCCTATAAAGTCGCTAAACTGGACGAAATGCTCCAGAAGCAGAGGGCAATGTTCGATACGGTTGTACGCCGCGAGACACATAGGGTCATCGCGACACAACGAAATATCGACACCGCCCACCGGCATCGGACCCTTTCCCTTAGGCTTACGGGTAGACGTACGAGGGTGTGTGCTAGACTCGGGATGGATAGGAGGAGTGGGTTCCCTATGAGTCTCGGTCTCGGGGTTATACTCCGTATCGGAATCGGTAGGAGTATGGAACGAAGAATGAGAGGCAAGAATTTTGGCCTTGGGCTTAGGCTTGGGCTTGGGTTGACCTCTAGGCTTGGCGGTCGTCGTCCTCTTCTTCTTGAGAGGAGGCGAAGACGACGAAGGTTGGGTGGTCTTGGCACGGCGTTTCGGAGGGGTTGGATGCTCGGGGTCCGAAGGGGTTTGGTCTACGGTCATCGGCGAGGGGCTAGATGGAGTGATCGGGATACGTGTTCTTGCCATAGTCGAAGCAAGACACGGCACAAGAAGATCAAAAGAAGAAGCCCTAGCCGAAAAAGACTTAAACCCTAAGAGCCCTAGAAACCCTAGAAACCGAGCTAACCCTAGCTCTAGGAATGGAAATCTAACCCTAGAAGGAGAAGAAATCACCTAGAAGGAGGGGCCGACGGTGGAGATCGACGGAGATGGCCGGAAAACGGCCGGAGATCGATCGGAAGACGAAGGGACAGCGAGGGGTCGGGGGTTTCGAGCTTAGGGAGAAAGAGTATGGATCGATTAGAATGAGAACAGACCGACTAAACTGAGTTTAAGTCAGTCGAGATCGCAAATGACCAAACAGTCCCTGGCACAACTAGTCGGTCACAGTTCAAGCACTGACCGACTAGATCACGATTTAGTCGGTCGGTCAATGAGCTTGAATCGACTAGTTGCAAATAGTGGCTGAGTCCAAGATTTACTGACAAGATTTAGTCGGTCTGCGTTCATTTACTGACCGACTAGATCTAAATCTAGTCGGTCGGTCACTGAACATGAACCGACTAAAAAGTCGAAATGAAGAGGAGACCCAAAAAGCATGAGTTAGTCGGTCTAAGTACTTCTACTAACCGACTAGATGAACATCTAGTCGGTTGGTGGTTGAACTGAAACTGACTAAGAGAGTCCAAAAAGTGATAATCAAGTTCTCTCTTCAATACGCTTGGACGATATATCGCAAAACTCTCAATAATCATCTAAACTACCCCATTAAACATCGAAATCTTAAATACGACATTCAAAACATGAATTCGAGCAAAAATTAAAAAAAAATCACATAAATTCCCGAAAAATCCAATAAGTCTAGCATGAGCGAAATATTTCGAAATATAATAGCATGCAAGAATATTGAATGAAACATGAATCCTATATCTCGGATTCACCCATAATCCCCAATTCTCGACGCAACCGCACAAAGGAGTCCTCCTTTAGGGGTTTCGTGAAAATATCGGCGATTTGCTTTTGGGTTTCAACGTACACTAAAATGATGTCCTTTTTAGCAACATGATCATCTAAAAAGTGGTGTCGGACATCTATGTGTTTCGAACGGGAATGGTGTACCGGGTTCTTGGAAAGACATATTGCACTTTGGTTGTCAACCATGATAGGACAAGTATCACAATTAATACCAAAGTCTTTAAGTGTGTGTCTCATCCAAAGAACTTGAGCACACGCGGCACCGGCGGCAATATATTCCGCCTCGGTGGTTGAAAGTGACACGGAATTTTGTTTCTTGGAAAACCAAGAGACAAGAGAATTTCCTATAAAATGGCAAGTGCCACTAGTACTTTTCCTGTCGGATTTGCATCCCGCATAATCGGCATCACTATATGAGATTAACTCATACGTGCTAGATTTTGGATAAAGTAATCCAAAATCAAGTGTATAACTTAGATAACGGAAAATACGTTTTACCGCTACTAAGTGAGACTCCTTAGGTTGAGACTGATAACGAGCACATACGCATACGGCAAACATAATATCGGGCCTACTTGCGGTAAGATAAAGTAAACTACCTATCATACCTCGATATAGACGAATGTCTACATCCTTACCGCCCGTATCCTTGTCAAGATGCGTAGTCGTGCTCATTGGAGTCTTTTTCCCGGAAGCACTCTCCATTCCAAATCGCTTAAGCAACTCCACCGTATACTTTGTTTGGTGGATGAAGATTGCATCGTCCATTTGGCGAATTTGGAGACCTAAGAAATACTTGAGCTCACCCATGTGGCTCATCTCAAATTGTTCCTTCATAACATTAGAAAACTCTTCGCAAAGAGCAAAGTTAGTAGCACCGAAAATGATATCATCAACATATATTTGAACTAAAATTATATCACTATTCGCATGCTTAACAAAAAGTGTAGAATCGGCTTCTCCCATTTTAAAATTCAAATCCAAAAGAAAATTCTTTAGGCGATCATACCAAGCTCGAGGAGCTTGTCTCAAACCGTAAAGTGCTTTCTTTAGTTTAAAAACATGATTTGGAAATTTTTCATTTATGAAGCCCGGAGGTTGAGAGACGTAAACTTCCTCAACGACATCTCCGTTTAAAAATGCACTTTTAACATCCATTTGAAATAATTTAAAATCCTTATGGCATGCAAAAGACAATAATAATCTAATCGATTCTAATCTAGCTACCGGAGCGAAGGATTCTTCGAAATCAATACCTTCCTCTTGTCGATAGCCTTGAGCAACTAACCGAGCTTTGTTCCGGACGACGACTTGGTTTTCGTTGGTTTTGTTCTTGAAGATCCACTTTGTCCCTATGACGGTGTGGTTCTTCGATGGCAATGGAACAAGCTCCCAAACTTCATTCCTCTCGAATTGAATGAGCTCCTCCTCCATGGCTAAGATCCAAGCGCTATCTTCGCATGCTTCATTAACATTCTTTGGCTCTATCGAGGAGGCAAAGGCACAATGAGCGAAGTAGTTCACTTGCGATCTCGTCTTGACACTATCATAGATATTGCCAATGACTTGCTCATGAGGATGGTCACGAACGGTATGAAGCCGTTTGGGAATACCTTGGTCACTAGGAACATTCTCAACAACTTCATTAGTTGGGTTAGTCTCAATAGAATCAATAGAATTATTAGACTTAGAATTATCAAACGAATCACATAAAACATCCAAAGAATCATTATCATTTGAAATTCTAGTTGGAACAAATCCTTCATTAAAAGAGACATGAAGCGACTCCTCGATCGTTGAGGTTTGTTTGTTGAATATCCGGTAGGCTTTGCTACGCGAAGAATATCCAACAAAAATCCCCTCATCGGATCTTGGATCGAATTTGTCCAAACTACCATACGTGTTCTTAATAAAACATTTTGAACCAAAAACACGAAAATGTTTAACTTGAGGCACCCTACCAAACAACAATTCATAACAAGTTTGTTTAGTGCCGGGCCTCAAAAGTATTCTATTAAACACATAGCAAGCGGTGTGTACCGCTTCCGCCCAAAATTGATGGCCAAGTTGGCTATCATCAAGCATAGTGCGAGCACACTCCACTAGCGTCCTATTCTTTCTCTCAACTACACCATTTTGAGGAGGTGCACGAGGGAAAGAGAAGGTGTGTGTAATACCAACTTCATCACAAAATGTCTCAAAAGACTCATTCTCAAATTCACCTCCATGATCACTACGAATAGTGACAATGGTGATTCCTAAGAGATTTTGTACTTTCTTAACAAAAATTGTGAAGTTTTCAAAAGCTTCATTTTTATTACATAATGAAAATACCCATGTAAATCTCGAATAGTCATCTACGATGACAAGTCCATATCTTGCATTTCCTAAGGAAGCAACTCTAGTTGGCCCAAATAAGTCTAGATGTAATAGCTCTAGTGGCCGTTTAGTAGAAATGATTTTCTTAGGTTTAAATGAAGATTTAGGAAGCTTGCCGCGTTGACAACAATCACAAAAACTTTTCTTTTCAAAAACAAGCTTCGGAAAACCTTTAATAGAATTTAATTTTGAAAGCTTATATAGTGTTCCAAAGTTCACATGTCCAAAGCGTCGATGCCATAAGTGTTGTTCACTTGTGTTGGCAGCGAGACATTGTTCATATGACTTAGGAAGATTCAAAATATAAATGTCTTTATGACGAGTGCCGGAAAATAATAATTTATCATTATCTTTTCTTAAAATATGACACAATCCTTTCGCAAAGCTAACTTTGTAACCTTTGTCACAAAGTTGGCTTATTGAAATAAGATTATGATTTAAACCATTAACAAGATAAACATCACTAATTAAGGGTTTAGATGGGTTACCCACTTTACCAACACCTATGATGGTTCCGCTCTCGTTGCCTCCAAATACGACGCGGTTTCCATTTGCTATGGGAACCACTCCGGAGAGAAAACTAGCGTCACCCGTCATGTGTTTTGAACACCCGCTATCGAGTATCCAATTTCCCTTGGAGCTAAATTTAAATTTGTTGCTCCTTTTCTTTTTCTTTTCCTTGAGTACCTAAAGATAGAGAATTTCATATCATGGTACCCAAGGTCATTGGGTCCAAAAGATTAGACCTTTGGAAGCCAAGTCCAATTGGACTTAGACTTCCCCACATAATTTCTACTATGCACAACATCCGAAAAATAAGCATTCATATACATTTGTTTTTCGTCCATGCTTGTGTCCTTTGGGCTCCAAATTGTGAAAATCTTGGGAGCCCTCATCCTATTGGGTGCATGCATTCGACGTTGATTTCTACGTGATGCATGTTGTGGATAGGCATAAGGAACACGATGGAATGGTGCACGACGAGAATTATTCATATGATGTTGTGGGTGAACATATGCATGTGTGGGAACACGTGCGTGAGGGTGTCTCACATGGTGTGCACGTGCTCGAGAATGTGTTGCATAAAAATCATCATATGTGTGAGACGGTGGAGTAGGACGTGTGTTCCTACGTGGCATGGTATTGGTGTACATATAAGCATGCCCCTTCTTTGGAGGTCCACCCAAAGTGGGTTTCTTTCCAAAAGAGGGTGTGAACGAGGTGGAAGCACCATTGGTAGATGAACTACCAATAGAGTGTTTGTTACCACTCGTAGAGTCACCGGAAGTTGGCCTAACAAAAGTAGTGGCCGATTTGGATGGACATCCCATCGTATACCCCAAACCAATGTGGTGATTGGCCGGAAGTAAGTCACTTAGGATTTTATCCAAATGGTCATTACCCTTATTGAATCTATTGATTCGGCCTAATGTGTTCTCATATTTCTCTTTGAGAGAACGCATAGAAGTATCCAAGTTGGATACTTGCGATGTGAGCACATAAACACGAGATTTAAGATTCTCGTTCTCAATACTCAAAGTTGAGTTTTGAGAAGTTAAATCCGCAATCCTATGTTCTTCCGGATCATCAATGCTAACATGTTCAAGTTTAGATTTGAGATTAATAATCTCATTTCTCAACTCTTCAACAACGGTGTCGTTGTTGGTGATGATAGTCTTAGGCGAGGTTTGAATGCTAGCTAGGTTATCTTTTACCTTAGTATATCTATTTACTAATTTAGTGTATTTTGACCATAATTGAGAGTTAGCATTCCTAAGATCATCCATATTTACCTCATCGTTGCCTTCGTCATCACTATCATCGGAAGAGGAGGATCCTTGATCATGCTCCTCTCTTGCCATGAAGCACATGTGCGCTTGCTCCACTTGCTCATCGTCCGACTCTCCGCTTGAAGAATCCTCGGAGTCGGTGAATGTTGCTCCGACAAGTCCCTTCTTGTACCCCTTTTTGTACTTCTTGGACTTATCGAATTTTGGCGCCTTCCACTTCTCCTTTTGTTTGTTGAGAGGACACTCCGCTTTCATGTGTCCTGGCTTATTGCACTTGAAACACAAAGGAGAGGAAGAGGCGTTAGAAGAACCAAATTTAGCTTTGTTCTTATAGTTACCTTTTCGGAAGAAACGGTTGAACTTCTTGGCCATGAGTGCCATGGACTCCAAGTCCAACTCGTTTTCCGAGTCTTCATCATCGGTTGATGTGGATGTGGATGGAGCGGCCTTGAAAGCAATAGCCTTCTTCTTTGGATCGTCTTGCTTTAGGTAGGACTTCATCTTTTCCTGCAATTTGAGCTTGCTATCCTTGCGTACCTCGTATGACATTAAAGTACCCATTAGTTGAACTACGGTGTACTTATTCATGTCATTACCTTCCTCGATGGCGAAGGTACGCTTTACCCAAGAAGAAGGAAGTCCTTCGATAAGCTTCGAACACTTCTCCTTTTGGGTGTAGGATTTGCCGAGAGCCTCTAACTCGTTTATGATGTCGACGAAGCGAGCGTAATACTCCTTCATCTTCTCGCCCTGTTGCATATGAAACATTTCGTAATCTTTGTTTACAACTACGAGTTTAGAGTCTCTTACCCGACTCGTCCCTTCATGAAGAATGAGGAGGGAGTTCCAAATTTGATATGCACTCTTACATGTGCATATCTTATTGAAGTCCTCGGGCTCCAAAGCGCATTGCAAGGCGTTCATTGCCTTGGCATTGCTTACCTCCGCGGCGACCTCCGCGGTTGTCCATTTCTCGAAGTCTTCTTCTTCGGGCTCGATGTATTCCTTCATTGTGGTCCTCCATAAGGATGCATGATCACTCCATATTTTACACCTTTTTTCTGCATATCTGCATACCGTTTTGATCGTCCATATCACGCGTTTCACGATTATTCGACAATATTGCGATGCTTTTCACTATTTCTTGTTTTTGTCGTATTTCAGGATATATGGAGCGATTTTGATCGATTGTGAGATCAAGAGGATTTGCGCCCACTCCGGAGAGTCAACCATGGCCCTTTTGAGGGTTATTCTGCAATGGAAGAGGAGTGGAAGAAGAAAGAACGCCGTAGGAGCGACGGGGGAGCGAAAAGATGAAGATTGGGCATTTTCAGCATGCCACTCGGCCGAGTGAAGGAGTCACTCGGCCGAGCATTGAGACCCCGCTCGGCCGGCCAGATCGGACACGCAACAGAGATGTATCAGCGTGCACTCGGCCGAGCATCGCACGCCGACTCGGTCGAGTGCGGAGACTCCGTCCGCCCGAGTGGCACCCAGACGACGGCAAGCCAAAATGTCCAACTTACTGTAATCCGTCAGTCTGCCCCAGAAGCCTGACTCGGCCGAGTGACGAAAGCCGTCCGCCCGAGTACCAAATGCCCCTCGGCCGAGTGACATTTGCCACTCGACCGAGTGATGCCGAGGACACACGGCGCCCAGATTTTCAGACATCCTCCTACTCTTTTCAAATCTGCTATCATTCCAGCCATCAAATTATTTTTCTCATATTTTTTATGGATAGTAGACTTCATGACGATTCCAACGCCGCCAAGAACGCGCAAATCAGAGGTCGGATGAAATCTGGGGAATTTCTGCAAGTCGACGCTGCAGTGCTGTAATTCTCACTCGGCCGAGCGAGCTTTCCCCACTCGGCCGAGTCGTAATTTGCCCAGAATTGAAGTTGTACGCGGACTCCATTTCGTGCGTGAGTTGGAGGGGATTTTTAGGGCTTTTTGCTAGGGTTTTTTGGGGGCTATTTAAGGGGGTTTGTAGCCACCATTAGGGGGGTTCCAAGATGTTTTCTTATTGATTATTTTAGAGGTTAGGCCATGCCCTAGGCCCCCTCTTGGATCAAAAAGCTTGTATTTGGATTGGAATTCTTCATCAAAGCTAAGTATCTTTGTTCTTATTCTTTGAATCTTTGATTTGATATCTTTTTATATGCAAGCTATGGTTTTTATTGATTCTTATATCCTTATTGCTATGCTAGAGTAGATTTGTTGTTCTAGGGTTTGGGGATGAACCCTATGGATCTAATTTCAGATTTGTGATGAATGAATTTCCAAATTGCTAGAATTGCTAGGAGGTTAGGTTGTGATTGATTTATTACGGATAGTTAGGGATTTCCATCGATTGGGGTTTGCAAGAGATTGGATTCTAATCGATGGGAAGGCCTAGATATTCGATTTAGGTTTACAATTGGGTTTCTCTAGATTTGGTTTGCAAGAGATTGGACCAAAGCTAGGATTTTTAATTGTAAATCTATGCCTATATTCATTTGCAAGAGATTGGACGAATACGAACTATCAAACCCTAGATCGTAACTCGAGTTTGCACGAGAGTGGGCTCGAGGCGCGATTGAACGATGATGTCGATCTTCATGCTAGTGGCTTAGGTTAGGGTTTGCAAGAGATTGGGCTCTAATCTAGGTTGCTATAGACCGGCAATAGCGCGAGAGCGTGAGCTTGGTTCTATATTCAGTTACGACTAGTTCACCTCAATGCAAGTCTAGTAATATTGAGATTCACTATTTACAATGATGTATGACGGTCCGTAGTGGGGATTCCCTAGCCCTAGACACTTTTATTATATTGTATTTGAATCGACTCTTGACCGATTTCTCTATCTCCGACACCGACATCCATCACCATTGCCATTACATCATACCATAGCCATCTCCACCAATAATACATTCGTAGTCAACCCAACCTAGGATAGATTGGAGCCAACACCACCTCCTCGTGTTCGATACCCGCTCGCCACTTTGCCGTGCGCTTGCGGTAAAACTACAATCGTCGTCCCGGGACGTGCATCCGGGGCGCGATCAAGTTTTTGGCGCCGTTGCCGGGGAGGCGATTGCGTTTGATTCTTTTTCACCCTAGCTACTTCTTTCTTTTATTTCTTTCATTTTATTTCTTCTACCATTATTATTTCCTTTACTATTCTTACCTAACCCTTCCATGGTACTAATCATCTCTTTGAAACTCTGTTTTCCCTGTGCATGTACACGAGATCTACGGTGGACCCCGAAGCCTTATTATTCGATTTCGAGATCGAACGTACCGCGCGGAGACTTAGAGCGGAAAGGAGACAATATCCGAAAGGGCGGTATATGACCAACCGGGAAACTCCTGAAGAATTGGCGGCAAGGATGGTAAGGATAATCTCTATTCGAGATAGGCTTCGGCCTAAGACTTCTTCTACTACGTCATCCATCGCCGTGCCGGAGTTGGCGGCCGACAAGAACTTCGAGCTAAAGACGGGATTGGTGGTTTTGATGCAACAAGACCCATTTCATGGGAACGCTCATGAGAACCCCCACTACCACATCCAATCATTCTTGTCGAAGTGCGCCACTTTCCAAATGCCGGGGGTCCCGATCGATGCCATCAGACTGCGCCTCTTCCCCTTCACGCTAAAGGACAAAGCACTCTATTGGCTGAGGACGCAAGCTGACGGAGTTTTCACCTCTTGGGACGGGTTGGCGGATGCATTCATTGATAAATTCTATCCACCATCCAAGACGGTGAAGATCCGGAGCGCTCTCATGTCCTTCAAGCAAGGACCACATGAGACGCTCTATGAAGCTTGGGAGCGATTTAAGGATTTGCAGCACCAATGCCCGCACCACAGTATAGAAGATTGGGAGTTAGTGCATAGCTTCTACAACGGTCTCCAACCGGGGACCAAACAAATTATTGATGCCGCGGCAAATGGTGCAATCTTGTCAAAGACTCCCGAGGAAGCTACGGCCCTAATTGAGGAGATGGCCTCTAATAACCAACAATGGGGCGATGAGCGAGGACACTCTACGTCCTCTTTAAAGCCAACTAGCATCTACGAGGCAAAGGCCGTAGCGGAGCTTACGAGCAAATTTGATTCTCTCCACAAGGTGGTGGAGAGATTGGAGAAATTCATCACGGAGCCCCAAGGAAGCCCTTCCACCTCCGCGCCGGCAAGCCAAATGAGTGATTGGCAAGACCAATCTCAAGTCATGTACTCGGGAGGAGAGCAAGGAGAAGGATCCTTGGAGCAAATACAATATGTTGCGGGGAACCAAGGGTATTGGTCCAATCCGGCCGCAAGAAATCATCCGGGATTCTCCTACGCCAATAATGAAGGAGCCTTGAACCCGCCACAACCACCGCCTCAACAAGCTCGACCACCACCACCCCAACAACAAAACTATCCACCGAGGGGGCCTCCGCAACAAAACTTTCCACCGAAGCAACAAGTCCCACCGTATAGGCCTCCCGGATACAACCAAGGGTGGAGGAATCAAAATCAAAACCCTCCACAAGCTCCTCAACGAACCGACTTCGAATCTAGAGTGGAGGCGTTCATGGTCGAGCAAAATAAGGTGAATGCTACTTTGAAGGCGGGGCAAGAATCTCTCAATACCGTAGTGGCTCAAATATCGGAGCAATTAGCGTTGCTCAACCGGAACACTCAAAGATTGCCGGCGCAACCGGAGCAAAACCCACGGGGCAACACGGGCCACATCAACGCCGTAGTTGCCGTCACTACTAGAGGCGGGAAGGACACCACCCCCGCCATGATTCCTATTGAGGAGGCCGTGGAGGAAAGTTTGGAGCCGGTTGAGCCGATAGTCGAGATTGAAAAGGAGAAGGAGCCACAAGACAAGGAGAAATCTAGGGCGGAGCTATTAATTGAGGAGAGGCGCTTCATGCCACCGGTCTCATTCCCCCAAAGACTAGCGAAAGCGAAAATGGAGAAAAGGCTAGCGAAATTCCTCGAGTATCTAAGAGGAGTTAGCCTAAATATTCCCTTCCTTGACGCCATCATCGAGATCCCCACATATGCCAAATTCTTGAAGGACTTGATTTCGGGGAGAAAGAGGAAGGAGAAGATCATGCTAGCCGAGGAGGGCTCTTGGTTCACCAAGAGAGAAAAGGAGCCGGCAAAATTTAAAGATCCGGGGAGTTTTCGGATTCCTTGCACTTTGGGCGGCGTGCCTCTTCAAAAGGCGTTGGTCGATCTTGGGGCTAGTGTGAGTCTCATGCCCCTCTCCATGTTCTTAAAGCTTAACACCGGGACAAAGTTGAAACCCACCGACATGCGCATTCAATTAGCCGATGGACGGATAACAAGGCCGGTGGGGATTGCCGAAGACATCCCACTTCAAGTCCCGGGTGGAATATGCTTGCCATGTGACTTCGTCATCATGGACATTAAGGAGGAGGGAGACACCTCATTGATACTTGGGCGCCCATTCCTCGCCACCGCCGGAGTCATTGTCGACGTGCGCGAAGGTACCTTAACCTTGAACGTCGGAAACATTGAGGTGGAGCTCCACATTCCTAAGGCTATGAAGCATATGCCTTATCACGAGGAACTCGATTACATGGACCTCCTTGATGAGGTGATAGAGGAGGCGATTCCTCACTCAATTGGTGCCCTTTTTGATGAAGAATTTGATGAAGGCCCGGATTTAGGCCGAGATGAAAAGATTGAAGACGATTCCCCCGACTTCTCCGCTGATGAAGATGAAGGCGACACTGATGTCGCGAGGATTCGAGAGCTCTGCAAGCTCTCGAAATTAAAGTCTCCAAAGAAAGCTCCGCCGGCACGGAAATCGGCATCGCCGGTTAAGCCGTTGACCGGGGCAAATGCTAGCTTGGGGGAGCCTCCCCCCAACACCATTCGGGACAAGAGACCTCCGAGGGAGACCGCTACGCCGCCACGTCCAAATCCAAGCGCGCTCCCCGGGAAGTTTGACGGGTGCATCTCATATGCACCAAACATCCCGCATTGATTGAAAACTATAGGGGGTCGAGCTCACGACCTAAAACGAGCGCTTGTCGGGAGGCAACCCGACGGTTTTTGCTTTATTTTTTTTATCTCTTTTTCTTTATTTTCGTTTAGAAATTTTTAGTATTTTGAGTCACCCGACCAAAAATTTTGTCATAACGGGTCCTATTTTTCTTGACAGGAGAGAAGATAGGTAGATCATCATGAGGAGGATGAACGAGACGATGAGGAGCGCCCCAAGAAGGCGTTCGACGCTTAGGAGGAGCATGAAATCGACTGGAGAGGGAAAGACGGAGTTTAGAGCCCAAACGAAGACAAACAGCAGAATACAAGGCTCACTCGGCCGAGTATACTAGTCACTCGGCCGAGTCCAGAAGTTCGTCCGGCCGAGCCGCTCACGAACGAGGGAAGTCTGCTGTACCCAACTCTCTGTTTATTTTCTCGATTTCGATATAACTGCTACTCGGCCGAGTACATATATTCACTCGGCCGAGTAAAACGGATACCCTCCTAGGGCGAGTCTTACCGAGTAGCTTGAGTCACTCGGCTGAATGGACTTACTCCACTCGGCCGAGGCTGGCAAAGCCACTCGGCCGAAGCGATATCGGGGAGAAAATTTCTATTGCCTCGCTCGGCCGAGTGACCACGTCACTCGGCCGAGTCGTAACTTTCTATTATATAAGTGACGAAGGGGCGCGGATTTCGAAATCTAAATTCCCAAATCCGCCCGCGCCCCTTCGCCTACCCTCGCCCGATTCCCCTTCGCCCAACCCTCACTCGCCCGACCACGCCCCGCGCGCGCCGCCGCTCGGCCAGCCACCGCCGGCCGACCGACGCCGCGCCCCGCCCGAGTCGCCGCCGGCGACCTCGTCTCCGATCGCCTCCGGTATAGCTCGATTTGCCCATTTTCTTCTCTTTTTGCGTAGTTTTCGAGGATCCGTGTATTAATCGAACCCCTAACCCGAATCAATTCCCATATCTATCTGTTATACCCCTATTGCTCCATACATTTTGATTATTACTCGCTGATATCGCTTTTCCATGCGCAGGTTGCTTTTTGGAGCTTAGGGGAGCTCAGGGGAGCTTCTACGGGCTGTTTTGGATTTCGTGGAGGCGCAGACTTCGCACGCTTCCACCGCTTAGCACTCGCGGCGTGTCTTGGTACACTCTTTCCACTCTTTTTGCACACGCTGCACTTTTTCACTTTTCGGCGCGCTCGGGGCCGATATGCCGCCCCGGACACGGCCTCGGACGAGGAGACCTTCCGCTAAGCGGAAGAGGTCAGATGACGCCGGCCCCGCCCACGAGGCGGAAGAGTCTCCTCCTCCTTCCCCCGCACACCCCGCACAGCCTGCAGGCCCCGCACACCCCGCACAGCCTGCAGCGCACCCACAGCCCGCACAGCCTCTCCCTGCCGATCCACAGCCACCACCACCGGCCCCACTGGTCGGGCCGCTCGGGATTACGTTCCGAGACGACGCACACCGCGCCGTCTTCGAGCGTATCTCTCAGCGCTCGATCGTACCCTCCAGGTTCGCACACCTCGCTGACCTAGGACGCCTGGGGGTACTTGAGGGGATACTCACGTTGTACGACAACGTGGGTTGGCGCGACTTCCTTCAAGTGTCGGCGGATACTTTTACCCGCCCGACACTTGAGGTTTTGAGTTCGATCGCCCGGACCGATGAGGGATGCTCATTCCGGTTCATGGATCGAGAGTGCCAGGTCACTCTCGATATGATGAGAGCATTTTTCTCATGGCCCGCCGTCCCCGGAGCCGATCGCGGTTACGGCCCTACCCACATCCCCCCACCTTCTTTCGACGCCGGCGCCTTCTGGGCCCGGATCACAGGCCACCACGCTGCCTTTGACCCTAGTAGGGCCAAGGCCTCGGCCATAGTCCACCCCTGCCTACGCATTGCCCAGCGCCTCATGGCGACTACCTTTTTGGCCAGATATGAGCCGGGCACGATGTCTACGCCAGAGCTTTACATGCTCTACGCGATGACACGTCCCAGAGCTCTGTCTAGGGATGGACTCGAGCTTGTCCCCGCCGTCGTGATCGACATTGCGGCTTGGTTTCTAGACCGTATCATTGTGTCGGTGGGCGCTCGCTCACCGATATGCTGCGGCGGTCTGATCACCTTGCTTACCATGATGACCGGCGAGGACCTACCCGACGACCTGCGACGCGTTCCGGGCCCCACTTCCTTGTCGATAGACGTTATGGCCCGGATGAAGATGCTGCGTCCGCATGGTGAGCGTCACTGGGTCTGGTTGCACAGCCCCTATGGGGCCGATTACATGATTCTCCCGAGCCCTGCTCGGACTCTGATTGCACCAGCCCACGTTGACTGGATTCTGGCGATGGATGTCCTCATCCCCGCCGCCTACGTGCTCGAGGCCGAGGAGGCCGAGCAGGCCCACACTGCCCACGCTGCCCAGGCTGCTCCCGCAGACCCTGCTGCACACCCTGCCGAGCCTGCTGCCCACCCCGTCGACCCTGTGGCCTCTCAGCCTGTTCCTGACATTTCCACTGCTCTTGACACTTCTGTCCCCACCTCTGCCTGTGTCGAGAGTACTTTTGCTGAGCCCACTTCCACCACTGTCACCACTTCCGAGGCTGTCCCCACCACTCCCGCTGCCACCTCCGGCCCTCTGTCCGTGGAGCCTCTTTGCTCCGCTCTCCCCCAGCGCCCGCAGACCTTTGTTGAGAGTGGAGAGCCCTCGTTCGCCGCGGTCGTGGAGACCATGGTTAGCATGATCTCCGCTGGGGTTACACCTTTTGGACCGCACACTTCTGCCCCAGCGGGAGATTCCTCTGTCTCCACTGCCGCCGTTTTCTCCGAGAGTGTCGTGGCGTCTGTCCACACTTCTGTGCCACGGACCTCTCTGGCCACCTCGTTGCCTCTTTTGCATGCCTCCTTTGCTGCCGCTGCCTCCACTTCTCGCCAGCCGGTGTCCCGGCCTCACACCGAGGCCAGGCCCACTTTTCCAGGCGCGGCACCTTTTGTCCCATTCCCTGCTGAGCCCGTTACATACTCCACACGCGTACGCCAGCCTCGCCCTGCGCAGCCTAGACCGGTGCGTGCCTCTGCACCACCCCCGCCCGACACTGTACTGCAGAGCATTCGTGCTCTTGAGTTGGCGGTGGGCGGTCTTAGAGGTGACCTTAGGACCCTGTCCTCCACCGTCTCTACGTTGGCTGGACGCTTAGAGCTGATCCCTCACATCCACTACTGCCTGACACATATCTTAGAGCGTCTTCCGCGCGTACCCCCGCCCACCCAGCAGGTTCCCACACACCCTCCCACACACACTAGACCTGCTTCCACTTCCACTTCCACTTCCACGCCCACCCCAGCTCAGCAGCCTGTCCAGCCTACACCACCACCACCACCCCCTCCGCCTCAGGACGGAGACGGCGCGGCACCGCCTTCTTAGGCACTCTTGATGCCTTTATCCATTCCTGCCGTTGTGCTGCCCGTCTCGGCTGGGTCCTGTTGCGCTTTTGTCCACCCCCCCTCCTCTCACTTATTTTGGGATTATATTTTTAATCATATCTTTTTGTGCATACCTTATCATATCTACTTGGGATTCTCATTTTGATCACATCTATATATGTTTTTTTTGGGAGAGAGGGAGCGTTTTTTGGTGCCGTATTTATTTTCATATCACTCCTGTTTGTGCATGCATCATTTCCGCATCATATTTTCATTTCTTTTTTGTCATTCTTTTTATTTTCATTTTTCCATGCATGCATCCTCACTTGCCCCTCACACTTCTTGTCTCTCGGTGTGCCACACCTTGCACATTGAGGACACTGTGCCGTTTAGCTTGGGGGAGTGAGTCATCACTTTCTTCTTCGTTTAGCCACCTTTATTTTCAGTTTTTCACACCGTTTTTCACTTTTGCACTTAATTTTCATTATTTTTCCTTTATCTTGCCATGCATCACGTTCTTCTTATTTTCCTGTGTGCCGCATTGCATAGTTCTATTTTACTTTATCTTTATTTCTTTTTCATCTCATGCTAGAGATGAATTTTCTGTGATGATGTCTACGTGGAGTTAGCTTATTCTATATGCATGCTATATTTGTCGTGTCTTAGATTTCATTTCTGATATCATATGCTATGACTTGCTTTACATTTAGAAATAGTAACCCACACTTTTTCCTCATGAAAATGGATGAAATTTTATTATTAGCTGAGCCTGAATATTCATATGTATGCTATCACAGAAAACACACCAAGATTCACGCATTGAATGCCTATATCTGGAGTACTGACTTCTTTTCCTTTATCACTTCTATATGCATGAATTGTACACTTCACTTCCGGATGATTGAATGATGATTAGCTAAGATATATCTGGATTAGTTAGCTTTTTTGTGATCGAAACTGAGTAGATTAGATTACCCTGCTGAAGTTGTCGTGCATGTCTTATAGAGTGAGCCGAGAGTTATATTTATTTCTTTCTCCACAAATCTTGAACATCACTTCTCTACTTTTAAAATCATTGGTGAATCTCCCCTTAGTGATTCTATTTTATGGCATTTCCCCCGCTATTAATTCCTAGCTCCAAATCTCTTATTTCAAAAATAAAAAAAAAGAGAGAAGAGAAGAATAAAAGAGAGAAAAACATTCTTGTATATCATTACCTCTCTCTGAGTTGGGATCATTGTATATATGTTGCTTATTGCAAAAGAAAAGAAAAAAAAGAAAAAAAAGAAAAAAAAAGGGAAAAAAAAGAAAAGAGCAAAAATCCTCAATAAAAGATCCCATCTCGCTTACTTTCTTACTTCTTTCCCTTCTTTGCCTTTGGAGCTATATAAAAATGGGGATGTAAATATTTTTGTGCCACCACGCTTATAGATAAGCTTGGGGGAGGAGATCCATTGATGTGTGAGAGAGCGACTACTTGACATTGCACGACAACCTAGGCTAAGTAATATTCTATACTCGGTGAGATTGTTTATAGCTTTACGAAATCCAGAAATCTAAGCCTAGCATTCATTTCATGAAATCCATACTTTTCTATTCTCTCTATTCTATGATGTGATACTCTTATACTCCAGATAGAAAGCGTTCAATTGAAAAGTGTGTGATCTGAGATTTGTATACCGCTTTAGATGATTCAGGCGATGTTAATTTTAAAATCATTCCGTTTTCATGATTATACCGTTGTTCGTGGGTTTTCTATTTTCTACTTGCACTATTCTACTATGATATCAAAATGAGATTCTTTGACATGTATTTCTCACTCGGTGCATGCTATAAGAGTAGGTGAAACCCACGTCCTGAGAAAATGATCTAGCATCCTATCTTTCTTTCTTTCTTTCTTTCTTTTCGTTTGGTTTTCATTCTTCTTCGTTTTTCATTTTTTTTCGTTTTTTTTTGTCGTTTTCGTATTCCGAATCCACCGGGTTCGCCTTTTACTTATCTTCCTCGAGGACGAGTAAGAGGCAAGCTTGGGGGATTTTGATCACTCCTTATTTTACACCTTTTTCCGCATGTTTGCATGCCATTTAGATCGCCCAAATCATGTTTTTCACGATATATCGACGATATTGCGATGCTTTTCACGCTTTGTTGTTTTTGTCGCATTTCAGGTGATTTGGCGCGATTTGGAGTGATCATGAGATGCGCTCACGATAGACGGCCACCGACGACCTCCCCGAGGGGTATTTTGCTGTTGGAGAGGAGCGGAAGAAGAATGGACGTCGCCGGAGCGACGAGGAGGCCAAAACGACCAGTTTGGGCATTTTTTGTGTCCCACTCGGCCGAGTGGAGGAGCCACTCGGCCGACCAGCGAGACACTGCTCGGCCGACCCGTTCAGACACGATTTCCATGTGTACTCGGCCGAGCGACGGAGACCACATCGGCCGAGTGACGATACCACGTCCGCCCGAGTGGCGCCCAGACGAAGGCCCTCAAAAAGATCGAAGTTACTGTTTTTCGGCCATCTGAGCTTCAGAAGACCCACTCGGCCGAGTGGCAAATCCCGTCCGCCCGAGTGAAGTGAAGCCATCGGCCGAGTGACGACAACTCACTCGGCCGAGCCGCCCCCGAACTGAAGACCCCTGAAGCCCCCGACTTACTGGAAAATTGACAGGGTTTTCACTCGGCCGAGCGACTTTTGTCACTCGGCCGAGTGCGATGCGCAGCCGGTAGCGAAATTTGCGGAAAACAGGCTGTGCAGGGGCATTTTGGTCAGGATTTTTAGACGATTTTTGGGGCTATTTAAGCTCTGTTTTTACCCTAGTTTTGGGAGCCATCTCTCAGATTTTTTGCAGCTTTTTGGGAGTTTACTTTTTAGTTTTATTAATTGTGATTGGAGAGGAGAAAAACTTGGATTTTTGTTGGATTAATTGAAGATCTACATTGGTTTGCATTGTTCTTCCCCAAAAACTCTATTTTTATCATTGTTGTGATGAATTCCATTGCCTATTTCATTGATTATTTTTGTGCTATTGCTATGATTTGTGAGTAGTCTCCACGTCTTGGGGCGTGGGGATGAACCCTACAAGCCCAATTTCGTGTTTGTGATAAATTGGTAGAAATTGTGCTAGAATCAATAATTAGGGATTAGATTGGGATCGAATTACTACGGATAGCTAGGTATTCATATCAATTGGGATTTGCAAGAGATTGGGTCCCAATTCGATAGGAAGCCCTAGAAATCCGAATTGGGTTGGAGTCGGATTTCCGAAGTATCGGTTTGCAAGAGATTGGACCGATACTAGGACCTCCGGTTGCGATTCCGTGCCGATACCCGTTTGCAAGAGATTGGACGGGTAGGAACTATCCCAATTTAGATTGTGGACCGAGTTTGCAAGAGATTGGGCTCGGTGCGCAATTGGACGATGATGTTGATCCTAATGCTAGCTTCCCTAGGCTAGGGTTTGCAAGAGATTGGACCCAAGCCTAGGATAGCTATAGACCGGCAACAGCGCGAGAGCGTGAGCTTGGTTCCACATTTAGTTGCAACTAGTTCATCCAAATTCTCATTCTAGCAATTTTGATACCGACGAACCACATCTATGAAATACGGTGAGTAGCGGGGATTCCCCTTTCCTTAGACGTTCTTTATTTGATTTGATATTTCGCAAATTTGTCTGACGATTGTGACAGGATCGCCCAAGGCAATTATCTCTCTCTGTTCATAAATAGCCAGGTGGATCAGGAGCAAGCACGGTCATTCGTCCTCCCTGTGTTCGATACCCGCTCGCCGCTACACCGTGCGCTTGCGGTAAAACTACAACCGTCGCCTCGGGACGTGTATCCGGGGTGCGATCAATGCACTCCGGAGGAAGGTTTCCATCCGGCATTTCCAGTACCCGTAATTGGTACCGTTGAAGAATGGAGGCCTCGTAGAGGAATGTCCTTCCATCACCGAAGATGCTCCTTCACGGTTCCTGAAGGTGTCATAGTTGGAAGGTGGACGCACGGTCTTGTTGTCGTTGGCAGACATAGCTAAGTATCTGGCTCTGATACCAAATGTAATGCCCTACCAGCTACTGCACAAGTACTAGAGGGGGGGTGAATAGTACTTTAAAATAATAAGGAGTATAATTCCAAATTAAATTGCAAACAACTACCAAATCAATTTGCGGAAGCTTAAATTGAATGACAACAACAAAATTAACAATGCAAACAAATGATGTTAATGGGTTCGGATCCACCCAAGTCTCCCCGACTTGTTCCCGGTGATCCTACGTCCCAACCACCCGGATCCCCTCCGGATACTTGAGTTAGAAACCCTAACTCAAGATTTCCACTATGAAATACTTGTGAAAATCCTCCACAAGTCAAATCATACAAAATGTAATTTGTGACTCCCACAACCCAGGATCACAACCACACTCTCACAACCGAGAGTGAAACTTACAAATCAAACATGAAATGAAATAAGAAAAACTTCTTACCGAACAAAATACATATGCCTTGAGTATTGCTTACGAATTAGGGCAAGGATGATTTTGGGGAAGAAGTGGCACCAAACCCTAGCTCCAAGATGTAGATCAACGATGGAGAGCTTTGGGGATGTTGGTGACCTAGAATCAAGCACTTGGCTTGGAAGGCTTCACACTCAATGAATCTCTCTTTGGAAGTAAGAGTGAGGAGAGATTATTGAATGGAAAGAATGAGCTTTGAATGCACTTGGAATGATTTCTCTTGATCTCTAAACTTGCAATAATATCAGCCTTGGCAGCAATGAATGCAGCCCAACAAGTATATATAGGATAGAGGAGAGAGAGAGAGAGAAAAACGTTTCAATTAAAGCTCCAACAGCTCTTTTCTGAACCCAACTAGTCGGTCAAAGAACAACCACTAACCGACTAGTTCATCAACTAGTCGGTCGGTCAATTAACGTAAACCGACTAATGAGTAAACTGAGAAAAGATCAAAGTACAGACTAAGGAACTAGTCGGTCTAAGAAGAGTAGCTGACCGACTAGTTTCACAACTAGTCGGTCGGTTACTCAACGTTGACCGACTAACAGATAAAACTGAAGTCTGAGAAGAATTGAACTTAGTCGGTCCAAGAAAAAATGTTGACCGACTAATTCACCAACTAGTCGGTCACCAAATGAACATAGACCGACTAACAATAAACAGTAAGTATGGTGAAAAATTTGGTATGTACAGTAAACTAAACTAGTCGGTCCAAGAAGGAAAGTTGACCGACTAGTTCATCAACTAGTCAGTCGATCAATGAGCACAGACCGACTAATGATAAACAGTAGCTCAAGCTCAAATGTGCATGTTCAGGGAAAGCTCAACTAGTCGGTCACAGAAGCATCACTGACCGACTAGTTCACAAACTAGTCGGTCGGTGAGTCAACTTAGACCGACTAACTGTAAACAGTAAAGAGCTAAGAATTAACTGACAGAAACTAGTCGGTCCAAGAAGCTTGGCTGACCGACTAGATCACCATCTAGTCGGTCAGTTCTTCTTCTTGAACCAACTAACATGCACAAGAAATCCCGAATCGAAGCGCGATGCTTCGGGAAGAATTGTATGGACTTCTACAAAGATCCTAGAGCTAAGATATGAGCGTTATGAAGAATTAAAACGTAAGACCTACTCAAGGCTTAACATTCTACGAAAGAAGCTAAAAGACTATAAATTAAACTTGACGATACCGTCTTCAATAGCTTCAATCGAATCTTCATGATTTCTAAATAGGTCCATAAGCTTCAACGAAGCTTTAGGCATACGATCACGTGCTTTGAGATGTCTTGAGACGTCGTAATTGATATTCATGTGAATTTGACGACGATCTCCATAACTGCGCTCACAAAGTGTTAGTTCATATTATATTTATGTTTGTTCATCATCCAAAACCAAATCCGGGGAGTCCAATATCCAACACATCGGACCAGTGTTTTTCGCAGCAGCAGCCTCCCTTGGCCGCTAGCAACGCGGTAGCGGTCTCTCTTCGCATTGCAGTGATGCACGACGTCCCCTTGCGCGGCGGCAACCCTCCCTCGCACCGTTACGACATCTCCCTAGCCGCCGTCCACACGTAAAGACGTTCATCAAGCTGTAGGCAACTCGTGACACTCTCCCGGAAGCTTCGGGGGATCATCCCCTCATTACGGTTAGTAACGTTCATGATAAAACGAATTACAACTCTTGTTATTAGTCTTGAACCGTTAATAATTGATGAACAGACTTATAAATATGGTGTTTGCTAGCTAGTAACCCTAATAATCGATGTTGAACTAGTGGACGCGATATATTGATGATTAACAAGATCACTAGTAGGGCTGATAATTTGTTACACAATTTCTGGTTAATGTGTTAGACTAAGTTGCTAGTTATAAATTGTCGGATATTTTCGTACTAGCAACGTGATGTAAATAACCTGTTAGTTTATTTAATGTCCATTAATATTGTTATGACATCCATTGTAGGTCAGAAAACTTATTAAAATTGGGTCATTAGACGTTTAGGATTCTTCTAATAATTGTAGCCATCATCACAAACTTATTCGTGCACGTGTTCTATCTCAGAGTATCCATCGTTCTGTACCATGCGCACGGCAGGAATCCAACCCCTGACGTCGCTACCCGACGTCAGAGTAGCTCTCACGTCGTGTTGAGGTAAGATCTGTCCCGTAGGAATCACCACTTGCCTGTTAATCAACTAAAATTAGTAATTTCTGATGGTTATGCTTCACTAATCAAGACTAATAATTGGGTTGTAGGCTGGACTATGAACTGAACATGTAGGTAGTTTGGACTCTGGTTGATCGTGACTTCAGCTTGGTGTGCAGGCAAGTGATATTTGCCAGCTTTCTGTTTAGGCCACGTCTTAGGCCATTTTGTACAGTAGCATAAAAGAGACTAGGCAGTGAAATGATAGCTGCCTAGACGACACTTTTAGATCTAGCTTGACAACGAAGCTAGATCTGACACCCTTATCATGCTTGCATTCGTGCTACCATGCCATGTTTAATTTCAATTAACGGTACGCAAATTATCTGTTCATTGTCATGGCATTGCTTGCATTCAATGTTCATCGTGATTGAGTAGCACACACTATACTTATTGTAATGATTGAGGCTAGGCACTTGCTTTGCGGACACAACCCTATGCCAAAAAAACTTCCTGGCTCGTGATCCAGAAGGTGGGCGTCAGTCCATAATGAAAAACACTTCCTGGACTCGTGATCCAGAAGCGAGCTCACGTACTTGGGAAACCAAGGCTCGACACACGTGGGAGGGGTAGGGTTAAGCGAACACTCAGTGTAGAAGTATGCCAGATCAGCAACTTCAGCTGTAAGGCGTAAACCCTGTGCACAACGTGAAATGATAATGTTCGTGACTCCTGAAACAGTGTTTTTCGTAGCTTTTGCTACGACGTGCATGCATGTCATCATGTCATCTTAAATTGTTGCATTCTTTAAATGTCATGTCATTTCATTATATTTAGAACTGTTAGTCGCTTTATTTTATTTGTATCCTTGCACAAAAGATCTCCGCTTTCTTTGGGAGACTTTTGCTGACATGTACCCTTTTCTCTTTGGGTGTCACATGTCAGGTTTTGAGCCTGACTTAGTTGCAGAGGTTGACAGGTTGCTGACGTTCAGTTCGAGGATTTCGGTCCTCCCCTTAGTCTCAGCCGGTGACTCTCTTTACTTTTGTTTCGGCCATGCTTTAGGCCTATTGTTCAGACTTGTACTTTTGTGACTATTCTATGATGTTGGAATAATTGTTGGATGTTTGTTGGTGGATGTTCTTTTATCTGCTTCATTATTATTGTTGTTGTTTCGTCACAATGCAAGGACATGCTATTATTTGTAATTTTTACAGACGCTTATCAAACTGCAGCTTCACAGCTCCACGTCTGAGCAGACCTCCTCACGTCTCGCCTTCCATATTAGGGAAGCGGGACGTGACAAATTCATGCTCCAATGTCGTGATATCACCAAAAAGCTCACTAAACGCATCGTCCGGAATGGGGAATCTACTCTATTTTGTTTTGATAACTGGCTTCCTAGTGGCCCCTTGTGTGACAGTTATGATGTTCCGATTGGAGAGGAAGGTAAAATGGTTAGTGATTATTGGGGGGCGGCAGGCTGGATCAATGACTCTGTGTTATCTCTTGTCTTGCATATTGTTTCTCCCCTATATCTGCGGCATGGTGAGGACTCTTGTAAATGGTGCACTATGTCCCCTCTCTTCACGATGCCTGGGATGGGGCTTGTGCTATTAGACCTATTTTTCCTTACTATAAGGTGGTTTGGTATAAAGGGCACATCCCTAAGATGGCGGTCATGTTGATTCACGCCTTCCATGGGAAACTTCTTACTCGGGATAAACTTGTCAAATGGGGAGTGTCTTCTTCTCCTCTTTGTGTGCTTTGTTCTAGTAATGCTCTTGAAAGTGTTGAACACATATTTTTTGGCTGCAGTTTCTCCTATTACATTCTCAGCATGAGCTTCCTCAAACTAGGGATTACCGCTGCTAGTCCCCCTATTTTAGCCAGTGTGGGTGATGTTTTTCTTGCTAAATATCAGAGAAAGGACAACATGGGGACTCTTGCAAAAACTGTTCTTGTTGCGTTGATTTGGCATACATGGAAGGAAAGAAACAGGAGGATTTTCGATGGTAAGAGCAAAATTCATACTGCACTTTTTGAGGACATAGCTGCTGATGTCAGAATGGCAATGAGGCATATGGATCTGGATCTGGATGCTGGGAATGAGGCTTTTTCCAATTGGGGCCTGATTGTGTAATGTTTTGTCTTGTTTTCTTGTTGTTTCATCCTTTGTAATATCTTGGGTTCCTTGGAGTAGAGAAGGGTTTTGTAGGGGTGTGGTAATGGCGCATGTGCCTTAACCATGACTTGCTTTACCCTTCTGCTATTTCTTGAACCATGTACATTTTTGTTGAGATCAATAAATATAAAGCATATTCTCCAAATGTGTGTGTGTGTGTGTGTGTGTGTGTGTGTGTGTGTTGTAGAGGAATGATGCCCTCGAGGCTATTTATCTCTGTGTGGATAGCATAAACATCTTGTTCGAAATAACAGTAAGCTGTTTGGTAATAATTTATCTAAGTTATATTATAATGTAATTAACATTAGATATCAACTTAGGTAAAGTCCTGAGACTTTATGCAAGGTCAAACAGATATCGAGATGAGTATCTCGATCATGGAGAAATGTTTGATCGTCTGTAGCATAAGTCTAAAAGGGTTCGTGGTCGTAGATGTTTCGAGACAAGGATATCGAAACATCGGATAGACCATCGTGTCTTAGTCTTCACCGTTTAGCGGTGGCGATGATCTCATGATCGTTCGACTTAGCGAAGTCGGAGACGAGACACAGGTGCTCATTAGAGAATGAGTTCGCTGAACAATCCACAAGAGTTATCATATGGTTACATTGACCAATCTGTCAATGATAACTCTTAGTGATGATATGCTAGTTGGTCTTTTGACTTGAGGTCAATTTTACGAACCTATGCGTGAATGGTGGCACTTAGATCACTGACCTAACATCGAGGCTAGGCCTGTAGAAAGGTCTTTAATTGGGTATCACTTGAAGCGTACGAGGAGAGTAGTGGCCAAAAGAGGATTCGTCTCTCCTGGTCAATGGGAGTTAGTGTCATAGAGTTAGTTCAGTCTTTAGTTAAATCTCTGCGTAGAGTATGTTGGAAGAAGTCCAACATTAGTTGACTAAAGATCGATAGAAACTAACCGGAGTCAAGTTATTGGGGTTGACAGTTTAACCGTACTCTAGACTTGATCTACACGACATAGTGAAGACGAAGAGACTATAACTGTAGGACTCATCACATACACGGTCAGGGTCGTCCCAACAATTCTCATGTTGATGAGCTAACCACATTATGATGATGCTGAAACAGGGACGGCAACCACTGCTCGTGGTCATCGCCGTATAGGGCTTCGAGCCCAACCTGTAGTAGGGTCAGGCCGTAGGGTCACACAAAGAGTGCGACCTTCGTCTAGTAATAGGTAGAAATTAGTTAGGGTGAATATTTTGCATTTTTGATGCAAGGGATGGAATAATTGCATTTGATGCAATATGATATTTTAAGCCTAGATAGGGACTATTCTGCATTTGATGCAAAAGAGATTAAATGTGTCTTAAATAGTTTAAGACTATATTTAATAATATTAAATGCAAGGAAAAGTTTACGGGTAAGACGGGAATGTCCCGGTCTAAACCCAGGTTCGAACGGCGTCCAAATCGGACGCCAGATGCCCAAGATATGCTTAAAGAGGCCCAAAAGAAATGGATGATTTGCCCAAGGCATGGGCTTATGCCCAGGCGCCGGGCAAGCCCAGGCACTGGCCTGGGCTTGCCCAGCAACTGGGCATAAGCCCAGGCTGCTTGGGCAAGCCCAGGCGGGACCTGGGCTTCTGCCCAGGCCGCCTGGGTAAGCCCAGGCGCCGCCTGGGCAAAAGCCCAGGCGCGACCTAGGCTTTGCCCAGCGCCTGGGCAAGCCCAGGTACGTCCTGGACTTTGCCCAGGCATTTTTCTGCGTGCACAGCACGCGTGGGGCCCACCTGTGGGCCCCAGTTCTAGGGTTTTGAACCCTTATTGTGTAGAATTATTTGACGGCTCAGTTTTTGCGAAAAACTAGCCTTGGGCTGATCTTTGGACAATCAATTGGAGGGTCAAACGAACTCCGATTGACGAACATTTTTTCCTATGCGTTCACCGTTGAACACCCTTCGAATTGATAGGTTGTATCAATCATGAAGCTCAACGGTGAGTGAGTTAAAATTCACGGAAGTATGCACTTTGTGAAGTGCAAACTAACTTGATTTGATTAAACTCTAAATTAGTCCCACATCGGATTTTGAGTAAAGGGGAGCAGTCAGCCGCCTATATAATAGGGGTCTGCTCTCCTCCTCAAAACTCGTCCCAAGCTCTAGATCTGAGCGGCTCTCGTAAATGTTGGAGCACGCTCAGATCTAGGCTTAAATTAATATTCTTCTATCTCCCTAATATTTCTGCCTTACTCCTGAGGGCGCTAGCAAAGCCACGAAGGAGTTCGGATTCAGATCCGAAATCTAGGCAAAGGTTTCACTCGCGTGAAACTTTCTTCGGCGCGTGGTTGGCTCAGTGACACGAGGATTGGTAGCCTCGGGATGCGGAGCGGTTCGAGGAGCAATTCGAGGAGCGGTTCGGGTAGCGGTTCAAGGAGCGGCTCGGCGTGGGATGGGAGCGGCTCGGAAGACGGTGCGGAACATCTCACCTGCCCCAGGGTTGAGATTCCGGGTATGTGTTTAATAAGCATGAGTTTAATTTAATCGTAGTAGGTTAGATCCTTCTTGGGATGGTCAGATCCATCCCAAGTCGGCATAGATCTTGGCTAAGGGTATTGCACCTTAGGGCTAAGTTAAATTGTTTAACTGTATGTTAATTAGATTAACATTTTTTTCCGCTGTAAATTCTTATTAGTATGTTTATTCTCGTCCGACTTAGGACGGGAATAAAGTCTTTGTGCCCTAAGGGTCCTAGAAAACCCTTCAGTGGTAACAAAGCCTTGTATGCGTAACGATCTTGCCTAAGATTATTATCAAACTTTGATATGCTTTTCAAAATACTTTATAAAATGTTTTAAAGTTAGGAGATGATTTTAAAATAATTTTTAGATGCCCTTTTTAAAATGTTTTAAAATTTATGCGATATTTTTTAAAGATGTTTTTAAAAGGATTTTAGATGTTTAAATATTTTATATGATAAAATTTTAAACATGAAAATTTTAAAATGATGATTTTAAATTTATGTGATAATTTTAAAATTGATTTTAAGGCCTTTTAAATTTATGCGATAAGTTTAAAATGATTTAGATGTTTAAAAATTCTATATGATAAATTTTTGAACATGGAAATATTTTAAAATGTTGTTTTACATTTATAAGATATTTCTAAAACTGATTTTAAAAGTCTAAAATTTTTTATGTGATAAACTTTAGTTTATTTAATTGTTAAATAGTTGTACACTTTCATTTTATGCGATAAAATTAGTGTAGTTTTTTTTAATGGCTAGTTCATCTTGTCCCTTATTTGATAACACAAGACAACCCTTTAGGTTAGCCATTAAGAAATGATTAAAATTTATTAATTGAATTTTAATGACATGCTATGTTTTAATAAAACTTTTAACAACCCTTTAAGACCTAATTCCTGATTAGGGTAGTCCTTTTAATGAATTTTTTAATTCTAATTGTTATAATTAATTCTCATTAAAGGACTTCGCTTTTAGCGTTGGTTAATAAATTTATTAAAATCCTAATAACGATTAGGATAGCACGTGAACCTTATAGTTGATAAGGACTTAATAAAAGTTATTAAACAAATCCTAAAATTTTGAATTTAAGGATGCAACTAGTTGATAGGATTAATTAGTTGTTAATAAAAGCTGTTTAGTCTATGGCACGCATATAAAAATGACAAACTTCATTCAATGGACCATGATCTAGTCAATGTGCTTGGCTAAGTTTGTTGTATCACCTTTTAAAGGATATTGATCCTGGCTTAGTCAATTCCCGGGCTGTGTTCCGCTGGACCGCAATGTCGCGAATCATGATTGTATGACACCCTGGACTATATCTAAGTCAAATACGTTAATGATGTTTTTCAAGATTAGCCGTAGCCCTCCTTGTTTTAGGTGTTAGCAACTATAGGACCAGTGTTACAGTTGTTGAGCTACACTCAAGCTGTGACATGACAACCTTATAGAAACCAACTCCTTAAATACATAAGATGTAGTCTAAGACCTGACCCAAACCGACGGGTCGTGAATACACCGAGCGCCGGAGCAAGTCAGGCTAGACGCGAAAACAAGGGTCCGACTAGACTAGACATTGTGATTTGGATGAGCACACTCATGATCACAAATGGCTAGGGGCAAAAACCGATAAGAGAGTCATATCTGATATGATCGATGAAGAGTCATCTTCCGATCACAGAGTCAAGCAACTTGTTGAGCTACACTCAAGGTTGTTAGGCTCAAGGTGATTGGACCTCTTACCCATTAATTTTAATTCGATTAAATCGTTCGTTATTAAGCTTTGAAACGATCGTAAAAATAGTGGGAGGATATAGATAGATAAAAGCCATTCTACCTATATTTAATATTGAACATATGCTGAACTAGGGCAAGACTATGTTTACCGAAGGAATCAAAATATAATATTTTAATGGAATAAGTTAACTGGTCTAAAGGTTGATTAATTGAATATCAAGTTAAATTCTAATTGATAAAATAAAAACTCTATTCTCGTTGACATTAAAATGACCTTCTAAAGAACAGACTTAAGAAATATGATTTCATTAAGCTCTGGGTCCAACAAATAAATTCACATGTCACTCGTCTCTATATGAGGCAGCTTGAACATATAGGATATTCGAAGTATGTTTCTCCCTACAACTTGTCGAGCTACCCTCAAGGTTGTATGGATAAACAATTTTGATCCGCAAAGTTCGAGAATTCGATCAAACCGTTTGAGTCGAATACGAGTGCATGAGAGGTGCAAGTCTATGTATCACAACCGGATCTTGAGACAAGCAACTTCTTGAGTTACACTCAAGATTGCAACTCTCAGGCGTTTGGATACATGAGATGCTTGCATAGCTATTTATTTATGTTGGGCTATTTAATATCTAAATGTGATTTAGAAAAGGAAGAAGGCACTCCGGAAAGTCAATTGAGAAAGTTAGTTTAATTTATCATTAGTAAAGGCATAAGGAGGAGGAAATGAAAATGTGACATATTCTGATGTCACGATTTCATAATTATTGTTATACAAAAGTTAACACATCTTGACGAATGTCGTCACATTTACTTCTGAAGCAATAAGTAATATGTATAACGATAATATATATATTAAATGTTAATATATATAAATACACAAGATAGTAGCAAACTTATATGGCAAAATAGACTAGGCTGTATCGAGAGAGTAAGCTTCACAAGTCACATAAAGAGGGGTCTGACCTCTCGTATTATGAAGTCTACGGACACTTGTGAATCTTACCCGCTTAGATATAATGGCCGAAACCCATCTGTAAGACAGTGAGAGAATGAGTTGTCGAACTCAGTCTCGTACATACTGATGTACCAGAGTCTAAATTAACTAAAATAAGTTATTCGTATATTTTATTAAGACACGTGTTCTTGATGAAACACAAGTCTGATAAAATAAAGAATAAAATGACTAAAGTATTTAAACTGATTCGATTAGATCGAATGGTCAAATACTTAGCTATATAAAATATTGCATAATTAAAAGAAAATATGATTTTCTCTCAAATCAAGTCTGTTAACACATCGGTGTGTTAAAAAGCTATGAACCACACTTAGTTAGACTTGGTGCGATCCATAGCAAATGACTCTGAGTTAAGTCCTCCCTCTGGGTTAAGTCCCAGATAGTAATGTCTAGGTTTTGATAAAGTTCTATGAGGACATTATCGATAAGATATTCATTAAATCGATAATTAGGAAGTTGTATAATTACTCGAATCTCGTGAGACGAATTGTTGAGTTAGACATCATAACTGATGATGACTTAGTTAACTTTCGGGATGAAATTTGGAGTAGTAACTTCGATTTAAAACTTGATGCAATCAGAATAGGTCCTGTGCATAAATAAATTTTGGAATTTAGTTTACGTGCCCAAGGAAAATGTTTCCTCACTTTCTACAAGTAAATCTTTAAGTTGAAAGATTGGTACAGAAAGGAAAATAGTGAAGTGCAATCATGTTGATCGAGAATGGTTTTCATCTTAATTCCTATAAAATGGATTATCATGAAATCGTTTTTCTGCCAGCAGATGTGTACAGATCTACTCGGACCAAAGTCGACGTAAACGCTTAAGTTGACCATGAAAATTGGAGCATTCACTTATAAGTTCGTTTTTCTAAATATGATTTAGACGGACTACCTTATATGAATTAGCCAGATAGTTTTCAAGGTCAGTGGGAGCTTATAAATTACATGCGAGACATCAAAGGGATGGAACATTTATTTTGACAAAGTTATCAAAAGGTTTGACACTTTATCATAAATAGATATGAGCCATTTGAAATGACCATTAACTAATTTAAAGATTATTATCGTAAGGTACGATGAACTGGATGAGATCCATGGAAATAAAATATTATAGATTCTGTAAGACCAAGTGAATTATTTGAATGAGATTCAAATGGTTGGTCTAGCATGAACATAGAAACCCCTTAAGTCTATAGTGTAGACGGTTTTAGTAGATCTACTCACGAAGGCTCTATCACATGAAGTCGGAAAAACTTATGTGTAAAAACGGTATAAGATACCAAGATAAATGGGCCTGAGTGCAAGTGGGAGATGTAGAGGAATGATGCCCTCGAGGCTATTTATCTCAGTGTGGATAGCACAAACATCTTGTTCGAAATAACAGTAAGCTGTTTGGTAATAATTTATTCAAGTTATATTATAATGTAGTTAACATTAGATATCAACTTACGTAAAGTCCTGAGACTTTATGCAAGGTCAAACAGATATCGAGATGAGTATCTCGATCATGGAGAAATGTTTGACCGTCTGTAGCATAAGTCTAAAAGGGTTCGTGGTCGTAGATGTTTCGAGACAAGGATATCGAAACATCGGATAGACCATTGTGTCTTAGTCTTCACCGTTTAGCGGTGGCGATGATCTCATGATCGTTCGACTTAGCAAAGTTGGAGACGAGACACATGTGCTCATTAGAGAATGAGTTCACTAAACGATCCACAGGAGTTATCATATGGTTACATTGACCAATCTGTCAATGATAACTCTTAGTGATGATAGGCTAGTTGGTCTTTTGACTTGAGGTCAATTTTACGAACCTATGCATGAACGGTGGCACTTAGATCACTGACCTAACTTCGAGGCTAGGCCTATCGAAAGGTCTTTGATTGGGTGTCACTTGAAGCGTACGAGGAGAGTAGTGGCCAAGAGAGGATTCGTCTCTCCCGGTCAATGGGAGTTAGTGTCGTAGAGTTAGTTCGGTATTTAGTTAAATCTCTGCACAGAGTATGTTGGAAGAAGTCCAACATTAGTTGACTAAAGATCGATAGAAACTAACCGGAGTCAAGTTATTGGGGTTGACAGTTTAACCGTACCCTAGACTTGATCTACACAACATAGTGAAGACGAAGAGACTATAACTGCATGACTCATCACAGACATGGTCAGGGTGGTCCCGAAAATTCTCATGTTGATGAGCTAACCACATTATGATGATGTTGAAACAGGGACGGCAGCCACTGCTCGTGGTCATCGCCGTATAGGGCTTCGAGCCCAACCTGTAGTAGGGTCAGGCCGTAGGGTCACATAAAGAGTGCGACATTCATCTAGTAATAGGTAGAAATTAGTTAGGGAGAATATTTTGCATTTTTTATGCAAGGGGTGGAATAATTGCATTTGATGCAATATGATATTTTAAGCCTAGATAGGGACTATTTTGCATTTGATGCAAAAGAGATTAAATGTGTCTTAAATAGTTTAAGACTATATTAAATAATATTAAACGCATGGAAAAGTTTATGTGTAAGACGGAAATGTCCCGGTCTAAACCCAGGTTCGAACGGCGTCCAAATCGGACGCCAGATGCCCAAGATATGCTCAAAAAGGCCCAAAAGAAATGGATGATTTGCCCAAGTCCTGGGCAAGCCCAGGCACTGGGCAAGCCCAGGCACTGGCCTGGGCAAAAGCCCAGGCCGCCTAGGCTAGCCCAGGCGAGACCTGGGCTTCTGCCCAGGCCGCCTGGGCAAGCCCAGGCGGGCTTTGCCCAGCGCCTGTGTAAGCCCAGGCGCGGCCTGGCTTTGCCCAGGCATTTTTCTGCGTGTGCAGTACGCGTGGGGCCCACCTGTGGGCCCCAGTTCTAGGGTTTTGAACCCTTATTGTGCAGAATTATTTGACGGCTCAGTTTTTGCGAAAAACTAGCCTTGGGCTGATCTTTGGACAATCAATTGGAGGGTCAAACGAACTCCGATTGACGAACGGTTTTTTCCTATGTGTTCACCGTTGAACACCCTTCGAATTGATAGGTTGTATCAATCATGAAGCTCAACGGTGAGTGAGTTATTATTCACGGAAGTATGCACTTTATGAAGTGCAAACTAACTTGATTTGATTAAACTCTAAATTTAGTCCCACATCGGATTTTGAGTAAAGGGGAGCAGTCAGCCGCCTATATAAATAGGGGTCTGCTCTCCTCCTCAAAACTCGTTCCAAGCTCTAGACCTGAGCGGCTCTCGTAAATGTTGGAGCACGCTCGAATCTAGGCTAAAATTAATATTCTTCTTTCTCCCTAATATTTCTGCCTTACTCCTGAGGGCTCTAGCAAAGCCACGAAGGAGTTCGGATTCAGATCCGAAATCAAGGCAAAGGTTTCACTCGCGTGAAACTTTCTTCGGCGCGTGGTTGGCTCGGTGACACGGGGATTGCTCGCCTCGGGATGCGGAGGGGTTCAAGGAGCGGTTCGAGGAGCGGTTCAAGGAGCTGCTCGGCGCGGCTCGGGAGTGGCTCGGAAGACGGTGCGGAACATCTCGCCTGCCCCAGGGTTGAGATTCCGGGTATGTGTTTAATAAGCATTAGTTTAATTTAATCGCAGTATGTTAGATCCTTCTTGGGATGGTCAGATCCTGTAACGACCGGTCTTTACCGATGTTATTATCTGTATTTCTCTCGCACAATTTTTCGTCTGTATCCGTAATTAGGCGTATCCGTCCCCGTGCACATGCCTACTTTTTCATGTTAATTATTTCTATTATTTTTTTATGATACAAAGTTAAATTAGTATTATTATTTTTTTTTTTGGGGGTCCTTACGTTATTAATTTCAAATTTCGGTTTTAAATTTTTAAAATTCAACTTTTATATCTTCCATTTATAAATCCTTTTAAACAAATTGATTAGCCTTTATAACCCATTAATTAGAATGTCGTTAATAATTTTCAAACCCTAACTTTTCCACCCATAGGACGAACCCACCCATCCGCACTCGATCAGCACAAACACAACTCACGCACACGTCACACACACGCACACAGCCTGTACACTTTTTCATTTGAACCTAGGCCTAAGATTATAATAACCCTTAGGCTATAGCACCTATCCTCTTATAACAATAATAAACCTAGGTCTAATTTTAGTGCCCTTCTCACACAGCAGCCTACTCCTACACACAACAAAACCCTAGGGTTAATAGAGACCTAGGGAGTGGATCACGTGCATTAGGCCTAGGCTATTTCAAAGATAACCTAATTTTCTCATCCCCACTTATATTAACCCTAGAGCCTTAGCTATAGCCCAGCCGCCACCCTATCTCATCTCCCCACGCAACCAAGCCGACCCCAGGCCGAGCTCCTCCTTCTTCCGCCCTCCTCCACGCAACGGCCTGCAAACACGTCGCAGCCCCCAGGCCGAGATCCCCTCTCAGCAGCCACCTGCTCCCTCATCCTCGCGCATCGCCCAAACCCGTGGCCTCCTCCTCCTTTCCTCTCCCCAATCCCGAAACCCGAAGGCCGAGAACCCTGAGCTCTTCCTCCCTTCTACCCACACCCCTAGCCTCACAAACAGCCACGCACGGCTTCTCCCTGTCGCTGACAGCTTTGCGAACCTGACGCCGCAGTCCCCACATGTACGGGAGCCGCCCACACCGTTCTTCTTCCTTCCCGAAGCTTTTACGCCGCTGTTCCGGGACCTGACACGTCGCCGCTACCATCGGGACATTTCGATCCTCCTCTGCACTTACGGTTAGTAGATCTACCCCTTTAATAACTCTTAACCCCCATCATAGGACAGAAAACCTAATAAAAACGAATCGCTAGACGTCGTAGGGGCTTTTTGTAAATCTGTCCTGAACAAGAAACACATATTCTGATATTATGTTCTGCCAAAACAGCGAACCAAACCCTCCACAGCGTATTACACGTCGAGACGATTCCAACGACACCAAGAACGTCGAAAACAGGCGAGTATTTGATTTTATATGAATTTCTGAAGTTTTGACACTTTTGCGTCATCTTTATGTATTGCTGTGTAACTCAAAAACTAGGCGTGAAATGACGTACGAAACTGATTCCATGATGTTCAGGACAAAATCTAGGATCCTACGGTATATCATATGATATACCTTAATTTTAAACAAATAGGAGAAATAAATACTTCCTGTAACAAGTCCAACGAAAACACGTGCTCGTTATTATTTTGAGATTGATATCAAATTGTTCAACCCTCTTTTACTGTGTAGAACTGTCATAATAATGTAATAATATTGATAACATTAAAACTCGGTGAGTCTTGACATACCTAACAATTTTGGACATCGTGAAAATCGTGCGCCTCGAGGGCAGAATCGTGAATTCGTGATGTCGTGTGAGTCGACTAGGCCGGCTCGTGTTCCGGCAAACTTTTGGGTGGGGTTAGGGTTGAGTGGCCACTGGGCGTATGAAGGGTACTCTCCTCAAGAGCACCACCCGCACGCGGTGGGTTAGGGTCAATCACTGTAAAGAACCCTAGATTAGAATGTTAACTCTTGACATGGAAATTGCAACGCTAACTTTGGTCTCTTCGAAAAATTGTCATGCTGATAAACTCAAAGAAAATCTTAACTTTAACTTGCAACCGTCTAGAACTGCATGTTAGGGATGCTCGTTTCTGTTTCTACAAAATTGTTAAATGTTAAATTGTTGCATTCGTTTCTTTAAATTATTAAATGCTTCTTAAATTCATATCATTTGTATATCTTGCCTTGGGATGCTAATCTTTTCTTGCAGACCTTGCTTACATACATTCATGTTTTTGGATGTACGTCAGATCCTGAGTTTGAGCATTAGGAAGATTCTATCGAGACGCCTGACTTAGAGAGCCAGAGTTCCCCGTAGACGCCGAGCCGTTTTCTGCGGAAGACTAGAGCCCCTTTTCCGTCACTACTTTGAGTTTTAGCTTTAGTGCCTTGTAGTAGGATTACTGTTTTGTTGTATTTTTCTTTTTGGCCATGCTGAGGCCCAGTTGTCTTATTTCTTGTACGAACACTTCTGGAGGTGCTCTTTTTAATTTAATGAAATGTTTTCTGATTGTTCTGATACGCAAATGTAAGAACCTCATCTGTGTTTTTATCACAGATGCTTATTGAACTCGAGCTTCACCGCTCCAATTCAAGCGGACCGCGTAACGCTCTCGCTTCCGGTGTCTTTTGGGAAGCAGGGTGTTACAGGTTTTACTGGTGGCCCATGCAGGTCTCCTGCAACTGCAAAATTCAGAACAATGAGAACACTTTTCATTAGCCAAAACATCCAGAATTAGTTCGTACGCAAAATTACTCGAATGCCTTGCCTCAGCACGATAGGAAACCCAATACCAGGATAATAGGAAGAGTTAGTTAAACACTCGTGCTCGTTAGTTAGACACCCTGCCATAACTTAGTATTATCATCTGGAGAGTCACCCTATCGATTGATCGTGCAGCTCGGACCTTATTAGATTTTTGAGTTCGTTAGTCGTTCGCTTAGATTTATCGAATCTAGGGCCCAACCGAATGTAGCGATCATCACCGTGCAAGTCGAACCTAAGACGCCTGTAAGGAGTAGACTTCGAAGCGTTAGATATTCCAGATTTATAGATAAGATCTTGATCTCGACCCTCAACGAACCCTTACCTCGGCTTCCTTATCGCAGTCTAGTTCGTTGTAGAACCTTAGTGCTAAACCTTAGTCAACCCAATGATTATTTTTTCCTGATTTTACTATTTCCTAACCATTACACTTCTAGGTAAGTGATCGTAGGAAATCATCGTCGTGTATTCACGGGGTTACTTCTTAGTCGTCCTAACATTTTGATCGTCAAACCTATTCCTTGTTCTCGGTTCACATACACTTTTCGGACCCGCCATCCTTAAACTTGAACTTCCCCATTGCAGATCAAGGGTCTTCTAAAAAGTATTTCTCGATATTTCTTTTATTGAATTCTTCGCTAAGTTTGAAAGCCTTTCGAAAACTTTACTTAGACTTTTTACACTTCAGTCGACTTAAACCTAACTTGATTATGAAACCCTTCTGACGCGATCCTTAGTTACTATCTTATGGCGATTTTCTGACATAAATCTTTTGCACTTCTATTTCACATAACCTCGTATAGCCACTCTATTTTCCTCATGTAAAGAACTTTTAAAACCTTATTTCTATTTCGCTAGCTCAAAATATTATCCCCTTTTCTTACCAACATATTTCAAAATCAGTTATTCCCATATACTTTTAAAAATACCTTCCTAAGTTAATTAGAACTTCAAAATCTTGTGTGTCAGTTTCGAAATCATTGTCTTCACATTTTTTTTTTAAAAAAATTCCATTTTACAAACCCATTTCCATTTACCAACAAGCACTACGACACTATGCCCATAGTACTCTTCACCTATTATTTGACTGATCATATTTTACGTCTTAACCCCCTACCGTATGCTCACTATTTTACGTAAGTTATGATGATATTGTTATTCTTATACACATCTTTATCTTCTCACTTTTGTTCATACATGTTTTATCTCACCCAACCGACTAACCTCTTATCCATCCCACATCGGAACCGTCCATCACAATATTAACACGTTGCCCCATTCAACTCTGAATCCTACCCTATTACTTAGTTATCACATTAGTGCATATCTTTGCTTATGTCAGCTTTAGTTTAAGTATAGTGGGACCATTAGCTTGATTGTAGTGTTGTGGTGCATGTATATAGATAGTGAGTGTGGACCCGTGCGTGCTAATCTCTATATACCACCCATGTATGAGTGTGCTTATCCGGAGTATATTAGTATAGTGTGATTACCTATTGTGTTATATGTGTGTGTACAGTGATATGTGACATATATGTATATAATCGAGTATAGAGTAGTAAGTGTTATATTTATACTTAGTGGAGTGTTTAGCTATATCACTAAGGAATATCGTAGCGTAATAGATTTAGTACTAGCTAGTTGCTAGGAGTATATATACCTTAGTCGTACTTGTTGATGGTTGTAATTGTATACTAGTACAGTGATATGCGTGTTAGGTGTAATGATAATAAGCGTACGTATAGTTGTGTGTGCAGTTTTATTGTGTGATTTATATGTTAGTATGTCTGGCATGTGCTCGCGTGTATATGTGTATGTGGTTAGTTATAAGTATATATATATAGTGTATGAATACGTGTGTTTTATGTATAGTAAGATTATAATATTACCACTACGGGATGATGTATGAGCACGTATATACCAGGAAGTATGCCTAATCATATGTTTGTGACTACGTATATATGGATGCATGTAATAGTATACTAGCCCTATGTGAATTACCATGGTTGGGTATACCGGTGTGTGTGTATTTGTCCTATATAGATACGAGATAGGTGTGTAGTAGTGTAATTAAGTATATGTATGTGAAATGAACGTATACATAAGTATTTGAAGGTGTGATATATGTGTAAGTATGTACATATGGATGTACATTGTTTCATTATAATGTTTGTATGACTGGAATAGAATGACCTTATTGTCTAAGTCCGCTCACTCCTATGTCAGCCTATTTAAGTCTAAGGGCAGACTTGATCCTAAGGTGGGTAGATTACGATGACCCTAGTACTATGGGTAGGGCGTGTATAAATCTGTGTATGGTGTAAGGTATTACGTGCATGTATTTACGTATAGTGATATATAATATTACATGTATATGGTAATATGAGTATGTAAAGGTTAACGTATGATTGAAATGTTAATTGATAAAGAATAATTGTATTTTTATTAACGGTATGTTTATGTGACATGTGGTCTATATCAGTATAGATATTGAATGTATAAGATATATGGTATTACCTTGTGTATTGGTAATAATGTGAGTGTGCAAGGTGATGGCACACTTACAGCTTGTAAATTGAGGTGGTGGTGTAGTAAAGTGTTACTATTCACCCAAGTATAATTTTGGTTGGATTGTATTTGTAGTATGATATTATATTAAACGTGTTATGTTAATATGTAACTAATGATGTATGTGCGTGTGTTATTACTACTATTAGCTTAGACGTTGATTAGTATTATCAGTAGTAATACTATTGGTGTCGATATTAGTATTAAAAATACTATTTGGTTATGGCATGAAGGTTATTTATGATGTGTACGTTAGATGAGGAGATGCGAGCTTTACCCTTACGTTTTCCCCCGTGTCTTAGCCGGTAAGATTCTGAGGACGAAATTGTCTTTAAGGTGGGTAGGATGTAACGACCGGTCTTTATCGATGTTATTATCTGTATTTCTCTCGCACAATTTTTCGTCCATATCCGTAGTTAGGCATATCTGTCCCCGTGCACGTGCCTACTTTTTCATGTTAATTATTTCTATTATTGTTTTATGATACAAAGTTAAATTCTTATTATTATTATTATTATTATTATTATTATTATTTTTGGGCTCCTTACGTTACTAATTTCAAATTTCGGTTTTAAATTTTTAAAATTCAAATTTTATATCTTCCAATTATAAATCCTTTTAAACAAATTGATCAGCTTTTATAACCCATTAATTAGAATGTCGTTAATAATTTTCAAACCCTAACTTTTCCACCCATAGGCCGAACCCACCCATCCGCACTCGATCAGCACAAACACAACTCACGCACACGTCACACACACGCACACAGCCTGTACACTTTTTCATTTGAACCTAGGCCTAAGATTATAATAACCCTTAGGCTATAGCACCTATCCTCTTATAACAATAATAAACCTAGGTCTAATTTTAGTGCCCTTCTCACACAGCAGCCTACTCCTACACACAACAAAACCCTATGGTTAATAGAGACCTAGGGAGTGGATCACGTGCACTAGGCCTAGGCTATTTCAAAGATAACCTAATTTTCTCATTCCCACTTATATTAACCCTAGAGCCCTAGCTATAGCCCAGCCGCCACCCTATCTCATCTCCCCACGCAACCAAGACGACCCCAGGCCGAGTTCCTCCTTCTTCCGCCCTCCTCCACGCAACGGCCTGCAAACGCGCCGTAGCCCCTAGGCCGAGATCCCCTCTCAGTAGCCACCAGCTCCCTCTTCCTCGTGCATCGCCCAAACCCACGACCTCCTCCTCCTTTCCTCTCCCCATATCCCGAAACCCCAAGGCCGAGACCCCCGAGCTCTTCCTCCCTTCTACCCACACCCCCAGCCTCGCAAACAGCCACGCACGGCCTCTCCCTGTCGCTGACAGCTTTGCGGACCTGACGCCACAGTCCCCACATGTACGGGAGCCGCCCACAACTTCTTCCTTCCCGAAGATTTTACACCGCTGTTCCGGGACACGACACGTCGTCGCTACCATCGGGACGTTCCGATCCTCCTTTGCACTTACGGTTAGTAGATCTACCCCTTTAATAACTCTTAACCCCCATCATAGGACATAAAACCTAATAAAAACGAATCGCTAGACGTCGTAGGGGCTTTTTGTAAATCTGTCCTGAACAAGAAATGCATATTCTGATTTTATGTTCTGCCAAAACAGCGAACCAAACCCTCCTGACGTGTGTTTATATTTCATATATTCACGCACGTTTTCTTTTATGTTTCTCCGTATTTTCCTCCGTCTTTTATTCGTTTTCTCGTATTTTCTCGTTTTCTTTCACTTTTCTTTGTTTCTCCATGTTTGCAGGAGATTGCCCGTGTAGGGGACGTTTAACGACGATATTTCAAGTCCCCGGAGCAACGGGAGGAGTCACGCGTGATCCAGGGGGTCAAACGACGAAGAATACATCTTTCAGCCCCTCACCCGGTCGGTTGGTCATCTCCAACCGATCGGGTGATGCACGCGTGCACCACCCGGTCTCAGCCGGATCTCATGTGGAAGTCACCCGACCGGTTCACAGGCCGGTTCAACGGGGGCCAACTCTCTGTCTTCTCAAGCCAAATTCCAACCGATCGGGTGACTCTCACCCGATCGGTTCATCTGTAGCTGATGCTGAGGAGCCGAAGACATGGGCACCCAACCGATCCCTTCACCCGATGGCGCCAAGATCCAACCGGTCACTCCAAGAACTCAACCGACCGGTTCATATGACCGGGTGAAAGTTCGTCATTTTCTGTTTATTATCTGTAACGGATCACCAGATCGGTTGACTTGTCAACCGATCGGGTGATACGAGATCCTATAAATAGGACCCCTAGGGTTCCAGAAACGGGGAGCTGTTAGTTTTTACTGTTTTCTCCTATTTGTGACGGCTGTAATTACTCTTTTATTGTAAGTCTTCGGATCTTTCTTAAACTTTAGTATTATCTTAATTGCTCTATTTCCTTCGCATTCCAATCGTCTGATTATGATTTTAACGGTTCATTTTCGTTTAGATCGCTTTTTAATGAATATTTTTGAGTAGTTCCCAAATCTGGGATTTTGGCGGAAACCCCTTCGGGGGCTCTTCCCGATGCATCCATAGGGTTAGGAAATCGATAGGGATTAGGAATCTAATGGTTACGCGGGGTGTTTCATTGTCATCGGCGGGAAAAAGACCGCCTTTGACCGTTGGGCCAAGGGGGAATAAACTTGGCGGTTGACTCCCTAGCCATAGCTCACGCCCTTAGCGTAGACGCCGAATCCTAGCACGCGGGAGCGGCAGGATGAGATGTTGGGAGTTATCGTTGCGAGCTTAGTGCTCCCGGAATCGATCAGTGTTAATGGACACGGGAGTGCCCACTGATCGAATCCGGGAAGTCCGGTGTATCATCCTGGGCACCGACCGGAATATCGGGCCTATGGGATGCCGGTACCACTTTCAGAGGCAACGTCTCACCATTAGACCCTAATTCCGATCGCCATCCTACCCGTAGGCCGCATCGACGAGAGTCGCTCGTTGGAGTGGAAACCAAAGTCCTGGGTTTATTTTCTTATTGTTCATACCTTGCATTCTTTTCTCGTGACAACCCATCAACCGATTCGGGCTAGCTCGCCCACGGGGTGATTTTGGTCCTCCTTGACACAAGCACATCCTAGCCTCCCTGTGTTCGACCCCCAAGCCACACTACAACACCGTGCGCTTGCGGTTACAAATATCTAAACCCTGTCATCGCGGGTCCCCCGGCCATTCGCGGCATAGCGAACCGGGGGCACACACCGACGTGACACGTCAAGTTTATGGCGCCGTTGTCGGGGAGGCGTTCGGTTTGATATTAGCTTAGCTTGGGTTCGTTAGACTACGCATAAAAACACAAAAAAAATTTCTTTTTCTTTTTTTTTATAAAAAAAATATATTCAATAACCAAGAAATTTTTCCCCCACCATTATATTATCTTTTTGTCATTCTCTTGTACTATTGACGCTCCTCTCTAGTTTTCTTATTTTTGTTGTCCATGTATCTTTGATATTACCATGTGGAGATCAAATTTCGATGCTCAGATGGGAGGATACGATCCTTATCCAGTTGTGGTTTGTGAGACTTGTGGGATGGCGGGGCACATGTATTATGATTGCCCATTTACGCTTGAGAGCCTCCCCCCACTCCAAGGCCAAACATTTTCCCACAACCTTAGCCCAAACATCTTCCATCCATTTCCTCAACCTTATACCCCTCCACAAACACAAGAAGAATCAAGCCTCATGTCTCTCCTTGAAAGTGCCATGTTTAACCAAGGCCAAATATTACAAAACTTGATGGTACCAATCACCGAGCCGACACCGAGGAGAGGGGATGAAGGAGAGGATATACCCACCTTCATGGTTGAGACCACCATGCCATCGGCCACCATAGACACATCTCATGCCGATGCCCCAATTTTCCCACACTACCACTTGGATGACGAAGCATTTTTTGATGATGATAGTGAGGATGGGGAGATTTCTCTAGGATCTGTGGGAGAGACTTTTCATCTTTATCTAGATACCCCATATGAGTCTTATGAGAGCACCGAGGAGACCACAGAGCTTATGCATACCGGCGAGGAGGATGTGCGTGAGGACGACGACACCACGACCACATACGAGTGGTCCGCTCCACATCCACCTCCACAGCCATCTCTGTCACGGCTTCCTCCTTGGTCGGTGGTCAACCATGAGGATGTCATTCAGGACATCGGGCAGATGGAGGAACATGAGCATATCGTCGAGGAGGATGTGCATGAGGGCTTGGATACGATCGTCCACTTCATGGAGCCCGAGCCACATCTACCTCTACCGTCACGCTCCACTTCTTCTGCGGCTGAGCATCTACTTGAGCATATTGCCCCTATTCAGGGAGATTTTCATACTCACTCTCACTCCACATTTGAGTCTCGCTTTTCGTGTCCTATTTCTTTAGACTCATATATATTTGACATACCATATCTCTCGCAGGACACATGATCTACTTCCCCTGAGGTGTGCTGCGGTGTGTCACCACCTGGAGAGCCACTTCTTATGGAGAGCGAGGATTTGGTCGTCGCTAGTACAGAGGATAGCGACCCATTCTCAGGGAGTATTCGTCACACTTTCACTATTTTTCCATCTTATTTTGACGATTATCTCTGGGACACTTTTATTTTGGGGAAAGATTTTTTGCCATGGACTAATGCACCTCGTCCTTTGCAGGTCACAGGTGGACACCTACGAGGGACACTTGGAGGTGCATTGCTTGGGTCCATTGGCACACGTGGCACATCGCTTCTAGCGGAGCCACAGAAGGAGCAGTTAGAGCAGCTACCTGCCCCCACTTCAGATCTTGGATCCGCCTATGCTCAGGTGTATCCTAATCCAGTAGTGTAAAAATTTACCGCTTTCTAGTTTAGATTTGAATAATCTCGTCTCCTCTCATTAGCGAGGGGAGCGTATCTAGGATTTGCTTTTGCATCTTAATAACCCTTCATGTCGTGCCCTTCTATCATTTCACCCACATCCTCTTCCGAGGAGAACGAGCAGACTGTCTCTCCTGTATTCTGATTTCTTTCTTTTCCGATTTACCCCTAGCATATTTCTGTATCTCATTGATCATATCATTTTGCTAGCATTGTCATGTTCAGCTTGGGGGAAATCGACTTTTGTGTGCATGTTTTTGTGTGTCGTTGTCGTGTGTTTGTGTCTTTGAGTCCTTCGTTGCGTTTTATATCTTTTATTCTGTATGTTTCTTTTTCTTTTTTTTTTCAGTTTCGTTCGTGTATTTTTCGTGTTTTTCATTTTTTGTGTCGGTACGTAACTCCCCCCCATTTTCATTGCCCTCTCGTATTCACTACTATTGCATTGAGGACAATGCAAGTTTCAGCTTGGGGGAGTCGCACTTTGTGTGTCATTTGTCTCTTTTTCTTCGTTGTTTGAGTCGTTTTTCATCGTGTTTTTCTTTTTCTTCTCATCTTTTGTTCTCTCTCCTAGAGATGACCCCATATGATGAATTGCCACAAAATCACACACACACTTAGCATAGCTACGATGATCACATTCACTAACCCTAGGAAGCCGAGTCCTATTTCATTTCATGCTTCGTGGGTTCACTTTGCTTTTATGTGAGTCATGAGTCGTGACTAGCTAGGCGGAGTGCTTCTACTTTATGATTTTTGTTTTATATACCTATCCTTGGTTGACCCCTAGATTATCATGCTTCGATTTGAATATGCGGTATTTGCTTCTACTGTCTGCTTCTATATGCATGTTATATGTATATATCGTATGTTTCAATTCGCATGTGTCGGGATTCCACAAACAAGGACTAGGACAACCCATTTAGCCTATGCTCTATTTAGCGAGAATAGTTTCCTTTGCCCAAGTGTTTAGATTCCGACTTCTTTTTTGTTTTACTTGGTGCAAATCCCCTCGTCGTGTACCGTTCTCCCACTTGGGAGAGTACACATGTGTATAGCCAAAAACCCAAAAATCCAAAAAAAAGAGAAAAAAAAAGAAAAACCCAAAAAGAAAAGAAAAGAAAAATTTTGTATAGCCAAAAAGCCAAAAAAAAATACAAATAACCAAAACCCAAAAAAATTTCAAGTGTGAATATTTTTCCTATCTACCGAGAATAAAGGGAAGGCGAGAATTTGCACCGAGTGTTCTACTCCACATCATCTCAACCCCCATCGTTGTCGAAAACACTTGGCTTAGGAACTTTTTAGCTAGTAACTAGGCTATAGTGGTGTGATTTCCTTAACCCTAGTTGTGGAGTCCCCGATGCATGATACATTTCACTTCTTATACTCTTATCATGCATGCTTGAACAGTTGAACTAATATTCACCGCAATTTCAAATTCGAATCGGTATTTGGGTCGTTTCATGGATTTGCGTATATGAGCTTATAGCACATTGTAGAAAGCGACACCATTTGCTAGCACACGACCGCACTCACTCGCGCTTCACCGCGTGGGCCCACGGCACTTATTTGGACTCGTTTTCCTAGGTTTAGTGATGTGATTTGACGTTTTCTTGCTTGGTGTGTCGTTTTTGATTTTGTTGGCTCTGACGGACAATCTAGGATATAAAGTTTTCTTTTTCTCTCTTTCTCTCTATTTTTCCCCTCCGAGCTCCTACTCTCACTGGTCTTCCTCGAGGACGAGGAAGAGTTCAGCTTGGGGGATTTTGACGTGCGTTTATATTTCATATATTCATGCACGTTTTCTTTTGTGTTTCTCCGTATTTTCCGCCGTCTTTTATTCGTTTTCTCGTATTTTCTCGTTTTCTTTCACTTTTCTTTGTTTCTCCATGTTTGCAGGAGATTGCCCGCGTAGGGGACGTTTAACGACGATATTTCAAGTCCCCGGAGCAACGGGAGGAGTCACGCGTGATCCAAGGGGTCAAACGACGAAGAATACATCTTTCAGCCCCTCACCCGATCGGTTGGTCATCTCCAACCGATCGGGTGATGCACGCGTGCACCACCCGGTCTCAGCCGGAGCTCATGTGGAAGTCACCCGACCGGTTCACAGGCCGGTTCAACGGGGGCCAACTCTCTGTCTTCTCAAGCCAAATTCCAACCGATCGGGTGACTCTCACCCGATCGGTTCATCTGTAGCTGATGCTGAGGAGCCGAAGACACGGGCACCCAACCGATCCCTTCACCCGATGGCGCCAAGATCCAACCGGTCACTCCAAGAACTCAACCGACCGGTTCATATGACCGGGTGAAAGTTTGTCGTTTTCTGTTTATTATCTGTAACGGATCACCCGATCGGTTGACTTGTCAACCGATCGGATGATACGAGATCCTATAAATAGGACCCCTAGGGTTCCAGAAACTGGGAGCTGTTAGTTTTTAATGTTTTCTCATATTTGTGACGGCTGTAATTACTCTTTTATTGTACGTCTTCGGATCTTTCTTAAACTTTAGTATTATCTTAATTGCTCTATTTCCTTCGCATTCCAATCGTCTGATTATGATTTTAACGGTTCATTTTCGTTTAGATCGCTTTTTAATGAATATTTTTGAGTAGTTCCCAAATATGGGATTTTGGCGGAAACCCCTTCGGGGGCTCTTCCCGATGCATCCATAGGGTTAGGAAATCGATAGGGATTAGGAATCTAACGGTTACGCGGGGTGTTTCATTGTCATCGGCAGGAAAAAGACCACCTTTGACCGTTGGGCCAAGGGGGAATAAACTTGGCGGTTGACTCCCTAGCCATAGCTCACGCCTTTAGCGTAGACGCCGAATCCTAGCGCGCGGGAGCGGCAGGATGAGACGTTGGGAGTTATCGTTGCGAGCTTAGTGCTCCCGGAATCGATCAGTGTTAATGGACACTGGAGTGCCCACTGATCGAATCCGGGAAGTCCGGTGTATCATCCTGGGCACCGACCGGAATATCGGGCCCATAGGATGCCGGTACCACTTTCAGAGGCAACGTCTCACCATTAGACCCTAATTCCGATTGCCATCCTACCCATAGGCCGCATCGGTGAGAGTCGCTCGTTGGAGTGGAAACCAAAGTCCCGGGTTTATTTTCTTATTGTTCATACCTTGCATTCTTTTCTCGTGACAACCCATCAACCGATTCGGGCTAGCTCGCCCACGGGGTGATTTTGGTCCTCCTGGACACAAGCACATCCTAGCCTCCCTGTGTTCGACCCCCAAGCCACACTACAACACCGTGTGCTTGCGGTTACAAATATCTAAACCCTGTCATCGCGGGTCCCCCGGCCATTCGCGGCATAGCAAACCGGGGGCACACACCGACGTGACACGTCAGAGCGTAGTACACATCAAGACGATTCCAACGACACCAAGAACGTCGAAAACAGGCGAGTATTTGATTTTATATGAATTTCTGAAGTTTTGACACTTTTGCGCCATCTTTATGTATTGCTGTGTAACTCAAAAACTAGGCGTGAAATGACATACGAAACTGATTCCATGACGTTCAGGACAAAATTTGGGATCCTACAGTATATCATAAGATATACCTTAATTTTAAACAAATAGGAGAAAGAAATACTTCATGTAACAAGTCCAACGAAAACACGTGCTCGTTATTATTTTGAGATTGCTATCAAATTGTTCAACCCTCTTTTACTGTGTAGAACTGTCATAATAATGTAATAATATTGATAACAGTAAAACTCGGTGAGTCTTGACATACCTAACAATTTTGGACATCGTGAAAATCGTGCGCCTCGAGGGCAAAATCGTGAATTCGTGATGTCGTGTGAGTCGACTAGGCCGGCTCGTGTTCCGGCAAAATTTTGGGTGGGGTTAGGGTTGAGCGGCCACTGGGCGTATGAAGGGTACTCTCCTCAAGAGCACCACCCGCACGCGGTGGGTTAGGGTCTATCACTATAAGCCCCCGTGAGAGGAACGACATTCTCATCACGACCTAAAAGCGAGAACCCTAGATTAGAATGTTAACTCTTGACATGGAAATTGCAACGCTAACTTTGGTCTCTTCGAAAAATTGTCATGCTGTTAAACTCAGAGAAAATCTTAACTTTAACTTGCAACCGTCTAGAACTGCATGTTAGGGATGCTCGTTTCTGTTTCTATAAAATTGTTAAATGTTAAATTGCTGCAGTCGTTTCTTTAAATTATTAAATGCTTCTTAAATTCATATCATTTGTATATCTTGCCTTGGGATGCTAATCTTTTCTTACAGACCTTGCTGACATACATTCATGTTTTTGGATGTATGTCAGATCCCGAGTTTGAGCACTAGGAAGATTTGCTCGAGACGCCTGACTTAGAGGGCCAGAGTTCGCCGTAGACGCCGAGCCGTTTTCTGTGGAAGACTAGAGCCCCTTTTCCGTCAATACTTTGAGTTTTAGCTTTAGTACCTTGTAGTAGGATTAGTGTTTTGTTGTAGTTTTCTTTTTTGCCATGCTGAGGCCCAGTTGTCTTATTTCTTGTACGAACAATTCTGGAGGTGCTCTTTTTAATTTAATGAAATGTTTTCTGATTGTTCTGATACGCAAATGCAAGAACCTCATTTGTGTTTCTATCACAAACGCTTATTGAACTCGAGCTTCACCGCTCCAGTTCAAGCGGACCGCGTAACGCTCTCGCTTCCGGTGTCTTTTGGGAAGCGAGGCGTTACAGATCCATCCCAAGTCGGTATAGATTTTGGCTAAGGGTCTTGCACATTAGGGCTAAGTTAAATTGTTTAACTGTATGTTAATTAGATTAACATTTTTTTCCGCTGCAAATTCTTATTAGTATGTCTATTCTCGTCCGACTTTGGACGGGAATAGAGTCTTTGTGCCCTAAGGGTCCTAGAAAACCCTTCATATATATATATATATACTAGTCATTACCCGTGTCCATATGACACGGTTTATTTAAGATATTCCTCTCCTCAAAATTTTAATTCCCCCCAAAATTAAAGCACAATAATTGGTATGTAGTTCTCCCCAAAAAATAAATGATGTCATTTTTCCCCACCAAGAGTTTCCCCTAAAATACAAACTTTCCCCCAATTGTTTCATAGATTTTTCAAATTCAAACTTTTGGTGCCATAATGTTAAAATATCTTTCAAACTTTAGATTTCAAACTCCCATCAAAATTTCAAAACTCCCACTAAAATTCAAACTTCCTCCTAAGGTTTCTCCCAAAAATTCAAAATTCCAACTCATTTTTGTTTATTCTAATCATCATGTATGTTTGTCCTAGTCAGCCCTAACCTTTATCCTAGTAGGACATAATTCAAAATCTTCATCAAATATAGAATAGATGTATGTATATTTATGTATGTATATGTATATATGTATATGTATATATGTATATGTATATATATGTATGTATATAATCTTGTCCAAATTCTCTTATCTAATTTCTCTTGTCCAAATTCTCTTATCCAATTTCTCTTGATAACATCCCTCTCTTATATAATAGATGTATGTATATGTATGTATGTATATTTATGAATGTATATGTATATATGTATATGTATATATGTATGTATATATATGTATGTATATATATGTATGTATATATATGTATGTATATACTCTTGTCCAAATTCTCTTATCCAAATTCTCTTGTCCAAATTATCTTATCCAATTTCTCTTGATAACATCCCTATTTTATAGAATAAATATCTCTTATCCAATTTCTCATGTCCAATATCTCTTATCCAATATCTCTTGATAACATCCATCTTTTATAATATATATATATATATATAATTTAGAGCGACGATGCGTATTTTTCGGAGAGACGATCCTGGCGGCGGCTCGCTAGGTCAACTTACGGTGGGCGGAGCTCATTAAGGAAGCGGATCTCTTGGCTTCCAGGCGGCTGAAGGAGCTCTTTCGGGAGGCGGATCCCTCATAGGTAAAGGCGACGAAACTCTTATCCCAGTATGCCAGGATGAGATCCCTGGATCTGGGGATGGCGGTGGTCCCCTGGGGAGGAGTGTTGTTCCTTCTGTCCTGGGCTTTTCGGGCAATTTGGGAGTCGGATGGAGCAAAGGAATTGATGGGGACAGAGCAGTTGCTTCTGGTCTACATCGTCACAACTCTTTGGATGGGGCTAGGCACTTGGATGGGGGTGGATGGCAGACCGTGCGAAGAAGAAAGGGTGGTAGTTCGAAAGCCTTTCAGCATAACAGGAACTCCAACCAGGTGGAGAGAGGTTCTACCCAGGTGGGTTTCTTTGGTAATAACCTTGGAGGTAGAAGAACTGCAGCTCCCCCCCCCCCCCCCCCCCCCCCCGTGCTGCTGGTCTCCCTCGTCGGAATGTAGGCAAGGTTACTGTGAATTTGCCTCAGAGGAAGGATTTGGCTATCCACATTGACCCTGATGTGGCAAAATTGTATTGGTCAGAGGTTTGTTCCAATAGGCGCAAATATGGAGACTCTATGGGGATGTCTTTTGTTCCCCCTAAGGTAAGGGAGGACGGCTCATGTGTTGCCCGTGTCCCTAGCAATCTGTTGGAGAGAGGTTCTAAACATTGGGAGTCCACGCTGGTTGGATATGTTCTTGGTGATGTCCCATTTTATGGGCAGGTCCTGACGTGGCAGGAGAGATTGTGGAAGCCCAAGCAGAGGGTTCAGATCTTTAGTAAAGACAATGGCTTCTTTTACTTTAGATTCGAATCTAAGGAGGACTGCGAAAGAATTCTCCATGTTGGCCCATGGCTTTTTGACGGTCGTCTGGTGGTCCTTAAACGTTGGAGCCTGATTATCCGACATGATCGAGACATCCTCTCCACCGTCCCTGTGTGGGTCCAGCTCCATGGCATCCCGTTGAATATGTTTAATTTGGAGGTGCTTAACATTCTAACCTCTGTGATTGGAACACCTCTGTGCTTGGATCGGGCCACTGCCAAGCTGGAGAGAATAACATTTCCCATATGCCTAGTAGAGGTGGAAGCTAAGAAGCCACTTCCGAAGTTCGTAGTGATTGAGCTAGATGATGGAACGACCCTCACGGTTGATGCTAAGTATGAAAGCGAGCCTCCAAGATGTAGTACTTGTATCTGTTTTGGGCATTTGGATAGTCAATGCCCAATTGCTACCAACCAACTGGACTCCAGAAACTCTTTAGCTGATTTGGTAAAGGTAGGGAGCTCTCGGCATGTGCCTGGGACCTTTCAAAACTCTAGTAACCCTGTTGCTGTTGCAGATGGACCTCTTGATGGGACCAATCTTTCAGGGAACCAACAAGACTTTTGCACTACTGATGCTCAAGGTGAAAACAATGGGGACACTTCATTTTGTCCTGTATCCGGAAATCTTGCCAATATGCATAATTGCATTAACAATACCCCGAAGTCTGGATTAAATGGTAGGTTATCGGCTGGAGCCACATCTTCGGGCACGAGTGTCGGCTGCTATTTGAAGAAATTTAAAACAATTGTCCTTCTCCTTAGATTCATTAACCTCTTGAAGCTCCCCTATTCTTGCCCAGACTCAGACTATTCTGAACCTTCGCTCACTGTGCACGCCCCAAGCCCTGTTTCCCTGTGTAATGAGTCTGAGAGGGTTTGCGAGGTGGAAGAAAGCTCACTTGGCTCCTCAGTTCAAGGAGCATTACAGCCTGGCGGAAATGCTCTCTCGCAAATTACTGGGAGTGTGTCTAATATCAATATTGTAAATGCCTCCATGGTTGCAGATTCTACAGGGAAGGACACAAACTTCCTTCCAGCTGTTATGGTTTATGATAATCCTGATTGGGAGAAGGAGCACAATGCTCTAGTTCTGGAAACGGCAACTTCAAAGTCTCAGAAGCAGGTTTCTACTCCACATGTAGCCACTCGCAAGAGTTCTCGGCTGAAGGATGGAAGCTCAGGGTGGTTAGCAACACACTCAACTTTTAATCAATGACTCTATTTATATGGAACGCGAGAGGACTAAATAACACTGTGTGGCGTAGAGACCTTAGAGATCGTTTGAAGAAGATCAAGACTTCATTGGTAGTATTGCTTGAAACCAAGCTACGTGCTAGTTCCATTGCCACTAAGTCGTGCCTTCCCAAATCCTGGGTCACTATTGACAACTTCTCATTGCATAGGCATGGCCGCATTCTCATGGGGTATGATTCTAATGTTTGGCAGCTCCGCCTACTTACAAGTTCCTCGCAGCACATTACTGTTAAATGTACCAACTACGGGGGATTTGAGTTCTTCTTAACTGGTGTTTATGGTTCTAATAGCATGGCTGATAGAAGAGAGTTATGGGAGAATCTGAAGGGGTTTGCTGTAAGGGTCAAAAATGAAGCTTGGTTGGTAGGTGGAGATTTCAATTGTGTTCTTTTTTCCAATGATAAAACTGGAGGACGTCGAGTTATGGATAGTATGGTTAATGACTTCTGCTGTTGCGTCAAGGACTGTCAGATTGAGGAGCTCAAATGCACAGGTCATCGGCTCAGCTGGTGCAACAGGCGTCTAGGCAAGGAACGCATTGCGGCACAACTAGATCGGATTTTGGCCAACGCCATCTGGATCGACAAGCTCCCAAATTCCTATGTTGAATACCTTGACCCACACACCAGTGATCATGCGCCTATGGTAGTACATCTCCACTCTCATTTGCATCAAGATCCAAAGCCTTTCAAATACTTTAACCATTGGGTGCACACGGCTGGGTACACTGAAATTGTGGAATCAAATTGGAGGACTTCCACCTATGGAAATAGGATTTTCAGCTTGGTTAACAAGTTGCGGGGCCTCAAATCACATCTCCGCACATGGGCTAGGAATCAGCACTCGGGTACCCAAATTATCCAATGCCGAAAGTTATTGGAAGAAGTTAGAACTCTTGATGCTATCCATTATGATGTGAAAATCCAAGAAAGGGAGCGGCTCCTCTCAAATGAACTTGCAAACCTACTCGCTTTAGAGGAGGAAATGTTTCGCCAAAAGAGCAGACAAGACTGACTGGATCTGGGCGACAGGAATACAAAATTTTTCTATAATGCCATGCGGGCCAGACACTGCCACAACAACTTATACCACCTAGTTAATGCTGATGGGGGTCAGAGCAAATCATATGATGATTTAAAATCTGAAGCCACAAACTATTATGAGAAGCTATATAATCAATGTCACTATTGGCAAGTCTTCCCCAAGCTTACTCCTAAAAGGAAAGTTACTGTTGAGGCAGCTAGCTGGATGGAAAGAATGGCCAGCCCGGATGAAATCAAAGAGGCGTTATTTCAGATTGGACCATGCAAGGCTCCTGGCCCAGATGGATTTAACGGTTTCTTCTTTCAACACTATTGGAGCCTCATTGGAAAAGATGTTATTGCTGCGGTCCAATCTTTCTTCAGTTCTGGTTACCTACTAAGGCAAGTTAATCACACTTTCCTTTCCCTAGTTCCTAAAAGTACTAATGCTTCTGATTTGGGGGACTACAGACCCATTTCCTGATGTAATGTCATTTACAAAGTAATCAGTAAGATCATTTGCAACAGACTCCAGCTGATAATCCATGACTTGATCTCCCCCAATCAAGCGGCTTTCCTAAAGGGTAGACTACTCTCTGATTGCACCCTATTGGCCCACGAGCAGATCAGAGACTTCAGCAACCCTATGGGGGCTAGAGCATGCATTAAGCTTGACCTCAGGAAGGCTTTTGACAGTGTGAACAGGGAATTTGTCTACTTTATTCTACATCAGATGGGTTTTGGGTATACATTTATCAACTGGATTAAGGAATGTATTTCTTCACCCACTTTCTCTGTGATGGTCAATGGCTCTCCGGTTGGCTTCTTTCATGGGAACAGAGGACTTAGGCAAGGTGATCCACTATCCCCTTATCTATTTGTCATATTAATGGAAGCTTTCACTCTCCTCCTTGCGAAATCTCTCATTAAAGGGTCCATTCAACCTATGAAGAGGTCTGGCTCTATCTCTCACCTATTATTTGCTGATGACTTGCTCCTGTTTTGTCAGGCTAATCGCAAATCTTTTAATGGACTCAAAATTTTGTTGGAGGAATTTAAAAATTTCACCGGTCTGGAGACCAACCTGGGGATAAGTGCAGCTTTATTTAGCAAAGGGGCGAAAAGGCCCGATGTGCTTGCAGATTTTATATGGGTGAAGCACGCTACTACTTTTACCACCTACTTGGGGTTACCTCTATCTTCTAAGTATCCGAAAACTCAAATGTACGGCAGACTGCTGGATAAATGTAAGAAGAGGCTGAGTGGATGGACTTCTACTTCCCTATCGATAGCAGGACGGATTGAGCTCGTGAGAACAAAACATTAAAGGTATAACATTGGATGGACTTTTTGTTTAAGGCCAATGACATGTTTCGTGGATGGACTTCTACTTCCCTATCTTCCCTCATCCAACACCACAACTCTACATGTTTTTCCAAATGTTTTAAAATATGTCATTGGCCTTAAACTTCATTTCTTTCTTTCCCTCTTCGGGAGTGTTTTTTTATTGTTATGATATTGTTAGTAGTAGCTATTATTGTTATAGGGTTATGTTTGTGGGTAGGCTTAGAGTGAGATGAGATATGTTGTATCGGTGATTAGTTGATTTGGAATAATAAGGATATTAGATTAGATTTCCTTCGGATAAAAGGAATGAGGTGTCCAAGACTTATCTATTTACTTTTAATTATACCAATGTGTAAAGGACTCAATAGAGGATTCTTGGTGAATGAAATTGTTCGCAAGAGGAAGAGTACATAATAGATTTGAGATTTAGACGGGTAGTAGATAAGAATAGCTATTAAGGTATAACATGATTTATAGTGACGAATGGACGATGAGCAGACGGATTTAATATTGGTGGAGATTAGTTATAGTGAGTAAGGATAAGATGTGATTTTGATAGTTCAATTATTTGGCGGATAAATTTATGGGACGATATGACGAAGCATGTATGAAGGACGAGGCGATTGTTGATGCTATACGATAGACGAAGTTTTTGTCTTAGATTGGTGATCGGCTAGGACATCATTTTAGCGATTGATTAATATTGGGAAGAGATTGAAGAATTTAAAGATGTTATTGAGCGATGATGTTTAGTGGAGTGGGATGGTATGAGTAGATGATTATTATTTTATGAGAACTTGGAGTTGGAAATTTGAACGGCAGTGATGGGTCTATAGTTAAGTGTTAGGATGTGAGTTTAGTCGTGGCATTATCCAGTGAAAAGACGAGTAATGATGAATTGTTGTGGAACGCTGGTTGAAGTTGTAGGATTAGCGATCTTTATGTGGAATATGTGAGTTACAGGTATAAGGGTATATAGATATTATTATTATAATTATAGGAGATTCCGAGTGCGGAATCATTTCTAAGATGGGTAGAATGTAACGAACGCTTTTTGGCCATTAGTATTTTTGTGCGTACGACTCTTTCGTGTGCGTATTTATTTTTGTCTCTTCTTGTATACGGACTATGCGATGTGATATGTCGTTGTGACCGTATGGAAGAGTAGTTATTTGTGGGATTTTTAGTGAACTTCATTTCACGAGTCGTTCTCCCACAAATCAGGTGTTATTGTAGAGACGGCATAGCTTTAGACTTAGTCGCCGGACCTCTTTATTTTTAGTTCGTTTTCTGTGGACCAAACACGCGATTGACCACCGTACCCCCGAGCCTCTCTTCGTCACGATCGTCTCGATATTTTTTTCATGATTTTCGGACACATCTAGCCCAACCAAATCACTAATCAAAATCAAGCCCAATTAGCCTTAATCAATTTCAAATTTCAAATCTCTTAATCAAATCCCTAGAATCTTTCCGTATCATGAATGGATTTACTGCCTTTATTCTCACCCAACTTTTTCCCACTTTGTACACCCTCTCACTCACCCTCTGATCGGTCCATATTTTACACCTTTTTTCTGCATGTTTTCACGCCATTTCGGTTGCTCATATTGCGATTTTCACGATTATTCGATGATATTGTGTTACTTTTCACTATTTCTTGTTTTTGTCGGATTTCAGGAAATATGAGCAATTGGGAGCAAAAATGAGCTTAAAGGACTTGCACGCGTAACGGAGCATCGCTCATGGACTTATTGAGGACCTATCAGCGATAGAAGATGAGTGGAAGAAGAAAGAACGTTGTAGGAGCGACGAGGAAGCGAAATGATGAAGATTGGGCATTTTCAGCATGCCACTCGGCCGAGTGAAGGAGTCACTCGGCCGAGAAAAGAAGCCTGCTCGGCCTGCCGGATCGGACACTCAATTACTTGAAGATTAGCGTGCACTCGGCCGAGTAACGACATCCCACTCGTCCGAGTATGGAGACACCACTCGCCCGAGTGGCACACGAACGACAGCATCCAAAAGACCAGACTTACTGTAATCCATCAGTCGACTATGAACTCCGACTCGGCCGAGTACCAAAAGCCCCTCGGCCGAGTGACATTTGCCGCTCGGCCGAGTGATGCCGAGGACACGCAGTGCCCACATTTACAGACAGCCTCCCACTCTTTTGAAATCTTCTATCATTCTAGAAATCAAAGTATTTTTCTCATATTTTTTATGGATAGTAGACTTCGTGATGATTCCAACGCCGCCAAGAACGTGCAAATCGGAGGTCAGATGAAATCTGGAGAATTTCTGCAAGTTGATGCTGCAGTGCTGGAATTTCCACTCGGCCGGGTCACATGTTCCACTCGGTCGAGTGCGGCCTGGGCCCAGATTTTAAGTTGCAGTTTGGGCTGTTTTTGGGCATGAATTTGAGGGGTTTTCTAGGGTTATTTGCTAGGGTTTTGGGGAGACTATATAAGGGGTTTGTAGCCACCATTAGAGGAGGTTCCTAAAATGTTTTATTAGTGATTATTTTAGAGGTTAGGCCATGCCCTAGGCCCCCTCTTGGATTTAAAAGCTTGTATTTGCATTGAAGATCATCATCAAAGCTAAGTATTTTGTTCTTGTTATTTGAATCTTTGTTTTTCTACCTTTTTGTATGCAAGCAATGATTTTTATTGATTCTCATATCGTTATTGCTATGCTTGAGTAGATTTGTTGTTCTAGGGCATGGGGATGAACCCTATGGATCTAATTTCAGATTTGTGATGAATGAATTTCTAAATTGCTAGAATTGCTAAGAGGTTAGGTTGTGATCGATTTATTACGGATAGCTAGGGATTTCCATCGATTGGGGTTTGCAAGAGATTGGATACTAATCGATGGGAAGGCCTAGATATTCGATTTAGGCTTATAATCGAGATTCTCTAGACTTGGTTTGCAAGAGATTGGACCAAAGCTAGGATTTTTATTATAAATCTATACCCATATTCGTTTGCAAGAGATTGGACGAATACGAACTATCACAACCTAGATCGTAACTCAAGTTTGCATGAGAGTGGGCTCGAGGGGCGATTGAACGATGATGTCGATCCTAATGCTAGTGGCTTAGGCTAGGTTTTGCAAGAGATTGGGCCCTAACCTAGGTTGCTATAGACCGGTAATAGCGCGAGAGCGTGAGCTTGGTTCTATATTCAGTTATGACTAGTTCACCTCAACACAAGTCTAGTAATATTGAGATTCACTATTTACAATGATGTATGAAGATCCGTAGTCGGGATTTCCTAGCCCTAGACACTTTTATTATATTGTATTTGAATCGATATTTGACCCACATATTTATCACCGACACCGACATCCACCACCATTGTCATTACATCATACCTTAACCATCTCCACCAATAAAACATTCGTAGTCAAGCCAACCTAGGATAGATTGGAACCAACACCACCCTCTCTTCTAGTCACCCTTCAACTTATACCCCCCTTTCACATGCTTATAGCAACTTTCTCTCTTTTATAACAAACCAACCTCAAACCCTAGACATTCACGCAGGGAACCGATATAGCCGCTGACTTCTCCTTCTTCCTTGTGCCTCCCCACTCACCGCCGGCGACCACCGGCCTCCCCTCTACTCCGACAACCCTCTCCTCCTCCTTATCCTCCCTCTCCCCCTCTAGAAAACCTCAAAACCACAAGGAAATAAGCCATAGCCGCCATACTTGCTGTAGTGCGCGCCCGCCGGAAAAAACGACCGGCCGCCGCCCTCCGGCCACCCCCTCCGACAAACTCTGCCTCCCTCAGACTCCTCTCGATTCTCCCTATTGCCTGCAACTCTCCTTCACCTTTCCTCTACCCTCTATCTCTCTCGAAACACCTCTCAAACTCATCGAAACGACAGTTTTTGACAGCATGCGCACCCCGCCGAAAAACCGACGCCCGGCCACCTCCGGCCACCTCCAGCCACCGTTGCCACCCCCATCTGACTCCACTCGAATCCCCATATCATCTGCACCTCTCCTCCCTCACTTCTCTCATCTCTAACTCCTCGAAATCCCCATGAAACCAAGCCCTAACGGCAGTTTTTGACAGATCTGTGCTTTGCCATTCAACACCGACGCCCGGCCATCTCCGACCACTTCCGGTGACTATTCCACCACCATTAGATTCCCCTCGAACCCTTTTATCTATTGCAAGTCCCATTTGACCCCTCGGGTCGCCGCTTTTCTGCTGCGATGTGCAACAACGACCGTTGCACAAATCTGTCCTCTCCGACTTCTCACGGCCGCCCACCGCCGTGCGCTGACACCGTTGGCCACCCACCAGGCCGAGCAACCCCTACTGACCTCCTTCAATCCCTGGCAGCCCCCTTTGCTCCTAGGAGTTCACACGCGTCACCGATCTCACGTGTTTTCCCCCGACGTTGCCACTGCCGTGCAGATCCATTGCGCTACCCGCAACGGGAGAGATCTCGACGTTTGCTCGCTGTTCGTGTCACCACCTCGCTGTCTGAAAGTGTCTCGCTACACTACCTACGGCCGAGATGTTGCTGACAATGTAGATCCATCGTCGTTTAGACCTGACATCCGCACTTCGATCAAACGTCAAAAAGGTTAGCCCTCTAACGCGTAGTAAGAACCCACACCGTAGCAAATCGAAAACTTAATCTAAAAATCGTCAACAATAATTAAATTTCATTTCTGCTCCTTTAAAATGTTGCTAAATCTTAGACGTCGACGAAGGACTTGAATATCTGTGTACATAGGATAGATCGTCGATTAAGCTGAACCAAAACGAAAACGTGACTTTGACTGCTAGGTTAGCCCCGTTGAACCTAGAAATGAACTCTAATAGGAATGATGAAAAACGTGTTCTGACATCGCCGTTGACCCGTTTCAGATGGACCCTCGCTGACACACCGCTTCGACGAGACGCTCCGGACAGACGACCCACTTGCCACCGCAGGCAAGTGTTTACACTTGTGTACTTATGGCCATGTTTAGGCCATCTCCTTCTTAGAAAGTTAAAGTACATTTAAAGAGAACCGGACGTGAAATGATAGCGTCCGGGACCCCCTTGACAGCTTAGACTTGACGACGAAGTCTAAGCACAAACAACAACAACAACAACAACAGACACCTTAGGGCTATCCTGTGCATGCGTGCGTGTGGACCCCCTAGAAAGAACAACTCCTCAACATCTGTGATGTCATGTCACAAAAAGTCTATGGGCATTTCAGGTTCCCTCCATGCGAGGGTGATCTATGGTTGTCTTGTCTTGAGCACTTGGGGTGGAGGTAGGTTGAGCGTTCCCTCGGCTTGGAGGGTTTGGCCACTCACAAACTGAAACGCGTGAATCTCTCTTGTCACCCCCAGTCGTGTCTTGTCCCGTGTACTTAGGTTGAGCGTTCCCTCGGTACTGACCGAAAGGCGTGAACCTTAGTGACACACTTCCAGTCTTATCTTGTCCCGTGTACTTAGGTTGAGCGTTCCCTCAGTATAGCGTGAACCTTAGTAACACACATTCTGTCTTGTCTTGTCCCGTGTACTTAGGTTGAGCGTTCCCTCGGTACGGACCGAAAGACGTGAACCTTAGTGACACACTTCTTGTCTTGTCTTATCCCGTGTACTAGGTTGAGCGTTCCCTCGGTACGGACCGAAAGGTATGAACCTTAGTGACACACTTCTTGTCTTGTCTCGTTTATTCCATTCTTGTAGTCGGTAGCACACACTACGACTACTGCTTGTACCATTTACTTTCAGTGTTGTCTTACTTTTGCTCTTGTCTAGATAGGTCATGTTGTTGCATCGTTATAATGTAAAGAACCAGTAAAATGTTGTCTTTAAATATTATTGTACACCTTGCTATGGAGTCATCTCACCTTTACTTGTAGACTCCGCCTGACGTACAACCACTTTCTCTTGGTGTTTGTACGTCAGGTACCGAGCCAGGACTAGTTGACCAGGAGCCGATGCCAGAGGACGTGGGACAGGAGTTCGTTGTTGACCAGGTGTATGATCCAGACGAGGATCAGACTTAGAGGTTCTCAGTTGCTGATTTTAGAGGTTTCCGCTTTCTAGTTCGGATGCGTAGCACTGTTTACTTTCTGCCTAGGTTGGGTGCTTGCACCAGTAGTTTACTTTCTGCGTTTGTTTCCATGCTGGGCATTACTTCCTTTGTTAGACTCTTGTACTTCTGGATATCTCGATGGAATAAAATGAATGCATTTCCTTTCAGTACTTTCTAATTTTTATATATGCAAGAACCTGTTTGTTTCTATATTTGGTTTCCTCACAGACGCTTATTGGGTCCGAGCCTCACAGCTCCGGCCCATGCGGACCTTAATCATGCCTCCCTTCCGTCATTTTGAGAAGCGGGGCATGACAACTAAAACATGTCATGCCCCGCTTCCCAAGTATAGAAGGCGAGACGTGAATAGGTCCGCTCAGACTTGGAGCTATGAAGCTACAGTATGATAAGCGTCTGGTAATTTAATCCATTAGCAGGTTCTTTGCATTACAACGAAACAACAATAATAATAAAGAAGGATAGACAATAAAATTATCCAACATTCAACATCCACAGATTTTATTCCAAACATACAGAGATAGTCATAAAGAAATATAAAGTCTGAAAAGAAGGCCTAAGCTTGGCCGAAACTACAACAAGAAATGGTGTTACGCACCGAACAACCTAACATCAGCTACTAAAAGTAAACAACATCTAAAAGAAAGTCACCAACTGAGACTTAGGGTAGAACTCTTATGTCCTCGAACTGGACGTTAGCAAACTGTCGTCCTCAGCAACTAAATCAGGCTCAAAACCTGACATGTGACACCCAAAGAGAAAAGGGCATATGTCAGTAAAAATCTCCAAAGAGGAAAAAGGAGACTTTTGTGCAAGGAAACGTAAAGCATAGCAGTTATAAGATAAATGCAGCTTAGCAGTTCTAAAATAATGATGACATGGCAAGATGTTCTAATGAATGTAGCAGTTTAAACATGAACATGATACCTGCAATGCATGACACATCGTAGCGAGAGCTACTAAACAATATTCACTATTTCACGATTAACTTGTATTCACGATGTGCACAGGGTTTACGCCTTCTGGCTGAAGTAGCTGTACGGGCACACTTCTACGCTCAAGTGATCGCTTAACCCTATTCCTCCACGTGTATCAAGCATCGGTTTCACCGACAACACTGTGCTCGCTTCTTGATCACGAGCCAGGAAGCGTATTTGGTTTGGCATAGGGTTATGCCTGCAATGCAGGTGCCTATCCTCAATCAATATGTAGGAGTCAAAATCCTACTCGCCACAGCTTACAATTTAAAATATCGTGTGCTACACATTCATGATAAAGTAAGTTGATGCATGAAATGACATGGCAAGATTCATGAACATGGCAATAAGCAGTTAAAAGTGCGTACAGTTAATTTGAAAGTAAACGTGACATGCTGCATGAAATGATAGCAAGGGTGTCGGATCTAGCTTCGTTGTCAAGCTAGATCAAATAAGGCGTCTAGGCGACTATCATTTCATCGCCTAGTCTCTTTTATGGTATTTCACAAATTGGCCTACACATGGCCTAAACAAATACTGGCAAGTATCACTTGCCTGAAAGAGACATGCTGCAAGTCACATAATCAAAGAGTCCAGATATACCATATGTGCTCAATCAACGCCCAACCTACAGTCCCAAATTATTAATCTTCAATTAGTGAATTAACCAACACAATAAAGATCTCGTCTTTTATCTTGTTTAGCATGCGATGTTTGGGGGTCCTACGGTTCAGAGATTACCCTTAGCACGACATGGAAGGCCGTTCTTGTGAGGTTGGGGTTTGCTTCGGCGATAGGTGGCCGGAGGGGGTTGCCAACAGCGCAAGGCTAGGCCAGAGGGTATGTGGAGAGGAGGGGGCCGTGACTTCATGGGTGTGGCGGCTGTCACGAGAGAACAAGCCCTTGGTGCTTGCGTGTGTGTTGAAAACCTAGAGGGGTTTTGCTAAAATGGCTAGAAAAGGGGGTGCACATAGGGTGATTGGAGAGAGAAGATGTGAGAGGGAGGGGTATAGTTTAGTTTAATAAAGGGTGACAAATATCTAGGGGAGATTTCATGTGATACGTATGATCCAAGGGATTAGATTAAACTTAATTTAATTATAGTTTGAATTAGGGATTAATTAGGCTAATTACAATTTGAAAGAGATTAGATTGATAGGTCGGTCTAACGGTGTCTGGTAAATACAAGAAAAATATCGGCACGACCGTGTCGACGAGAGGGTCGAGACCATGATGGTCGGACACGTGCTAGGTTAACGGAAAACGAAACTAAAAATAGAAAGGTCAAACATCCAAGGCTAAAGTTACGACGCCCCTTCAAACAAAGTTGTTTTGTGGGAGAATGAGCCGTGAAATGAAGTTCACTAAAAATCCCACAAATGACTACTCTCCCTAAGGGTCACAACGACATATCACATCGCACGTTTGGGACACAAGAAGAGGCAACTAAAAATACGCGCACGAAAGAAATTACGCGCACGAAAAACGTTCGAAAAGTGACCGTGACAAGAGTGATACAACAACCTCAACTAACGGTGGATGAGTGGGAAAACGTGTGGTGAATCTACAATCCTATCATAAGTGGGTAGGGTTAGAGAACCAAATGGGGATTTAGGATAGCAAGGCAAGGAGCATGGGTTGTAGGTTGATTAATTTTGGTGTTAATCAAGCTCAAATTACCTACATATAACTCAATTGATCATCCGGCTAAGAAAACTCGATCGGAAAATTTAGCATTTAAGAACACAATAATTAGCAATAGGAATGGATGCATCATCACTGTACTAATCAAAATAGGATCGTGGACTTTTCTCAAAGTGTGCCCTCTTGGGTCTTAACCAATAAAATTGTGCCCTAACAATTCATCCAACATTAACATTGAAAATGGACAAGATGAAATTTAAGCTACAATTAACATCCAACATTCATGAATCACAACCCAAGCCATTCAACACTACTCAATCATCATGAAAAAAAGATGGAATTTTTATACAAAAATTATCTCAAGTTCATTACAATAGAGATATGCCAAAATACAAAGGGGAAAGAGAGATATCACCCAAGATCTCCCGAAGATGAAGCCTTCCTTCCACCTACTTGCTTCTCCTCCAAGCTTTCACCATACTCCCATGGCTTCCACCCCTAACCCTAGCCTATTGGGGAAGAAGAAGGCTCCCCCAAAACCCTTTTTGATACAGTAAAAACGAAGTAGTCCTGGAAAACCGAACAGCAACTCTTCAAAACCCCCAATTTTTTGCATCCGGGTAGGTTACGAGGCTTGCGGGTCGGGTCCTTTGCGCCCGACCCGCCCGCTGCTAAAGATGCCGCGCCTGGATCAAATTAGCGGGACATCAGCCCGCTGAAACGAAAAGCGGGGAACGGCCCGCTCCAACGCAAAGCGCGGCACGGCCCGCTTCAGAAATTAACGAGCGGGGGGCGGGGGCACGCACACTGCGCGTACCCTGCCTGCTGCTGGGCGAATGGTAGAAGCGGGCCGGCCAAGCGGGCCGGCCTGCAAATCAACCCGCCCCGCTTTGGGGCGGGGTACTACTGCAAGTGGGCCAGCCAGGCGGGCCGACCCACAAAAATTGATTTTTAAATGTTTTTTTCTTTTTCTGTTTTAAAAATTCCAGAATAGCATCTTAGCCTCCAATAAATCCCAGAAAATAGCTCCAAGCTCCAGAAAATTCTGGAAAAATTCCAAAAATTCCAGAAAAATCACAGGAGTACCTGAAAAATAAGGGAAGGAAAGATTAGTCCATATAAATCGCATTTTATGTATAAAAAGAGAGTATGCTTCAATAATTCACGATATCACGAATACACGCGTATCAAAGTCAAAATAGTCACAATATATACATAAAATGCCCCGAAATGGGGGGAAATATGCAATTTATATCCCGAATCACACCCCCCAACTATCTTTTTGCTAGTCCCTAGCAAAATATGCGATAAATTCGGATTAAATGGAAAACATGCACCAAACTCAAGATATCATCATGGCATAATCCAAATATTATTTCCAAGTGATTTCAAAGTCAATATACCCAATGTATGAAAGTAAACAACAAATGACATTCTCCTCATTCCAATTCAAAGAAAAGTGAAGTAATAAGCACTGTATCGCATTTATTGGGATATATCACAAATGACAAACTTTCTAGCTTTCATGGAAATGACCAAAACAAAAGAAATTTCTCTAAGTTGTGGGAGATGAGATTGCATCACTCATGTTGCTTATTCTTTCGTTTATTCATTCATTTTTTTCTTTTTTTCTATGTTTTATGTTTATGTTTTTGTTTTGCATTCACGCAATAATGCTATGAAATACAAACACCGCCACCTTTGCATACACACGATGATGCTATATAGGCAAAGGGATGGAATGATCCCCTAAATCTCATCTTTGGCGTCCTCCCCAATGTTTCGTGGGGCACCGGCTACTCGATTTGATTAGAAAGAAACATTCACTTATATCAACTCTCTTTTTCATTCTCAATACAAGTTATCAACTCATCTGTCCACTCCTTAAGAGGAAAACAAAACATGCACCATTGGCCACACCCAATCCAATTAAAAACTAAGCCATTCATCCCAATTCATGCAACCACTTACACTAAACTATTCCCAAATTATTTCAAAGAGATATCACGACGTATAAAATAGTTTCATACATGGCATATTAACATTTGACTCCAAAATGGAAAAGAAATTAAAACGTGCCAATCAAACATCGAAGAAGTTGATACCAAAATAATAATCCGAAAAAATTTCATGGCATTAAGCATGTAGGGACTACGCATAAAGCTAGCGGCATAAGGACGAGGATGAAAAATATGATATGCAAAAAAAGAGCAATGGATGATGACAAAATGGAGGTATCTCAAAAAAAGCTAAAATCAAAATCCTAACAATCCTAAAGATTCTAACACTCTCCCCCGAACTTAAAATAAACATTGTCCTCAATGTTGGGAGAGGATTAGATCTCACAAAAGATCCTAGAAAAGAAAAGAATAGCATACGAAAGCACTAAAATAAAATATTTATTTATTTACTCTATTGGAAAGAACACACCGTGGCAAAAGGCGGATCTTGTATGTACAATGGTGGAGGAAGTTGATTTATCAGCTCCTTTTGCTCCTCTGCCAGCTGCTTTGGAGCAAGGCCTCCACCGGCCTCCTTGGATTCCAGCAATGTAACTCTCAGCGTCTCCTTTGGATAATATGTGTCATGTAGAAGACGAGCTGCATCAATCCAAGCCATGTCCTCATGTCCTGCAACAAAAGCATTCCAAAATGGGTCGTCAGAAAAAGAATTTAAATGTAAACGACGACAATCTGAATCAAAAATATGTGGAAGTGCAAATTGGGATTCAGAAATGCAAGGCATGATATGGTAGAAACTTTCCTAAATAATGGCGCTAGGTGGTGGTTGATGCACGACCTCAGGAGGAGAGGAAAGCGGCTGCAGAAAAGAATCTGGAGGAGACGACAGCTCAGGCTCACTGTAGACCATCTCGCAATCGTCCTCGCTATTAGAAAGTGTAGGCTCTGCAGACCTCCCCAGACTATATAGTGTATCCTGAAAAATCTCCATGAATGATAGCATGGTGCATATCCTGAGGTGTAGGGTATATGACCTGCTGCACTGAAGTAGGAGGAAGGTCTGGCTCTTGCTCCGTCATGGTCTGTAAACTCACTCCCTCACCCATATCATCCTCATCCTCATCAAAGTAATCCATCTCAGCAGTCCGTCCCATGCACTCGTACACCTCAAAATGGGCGGATGTAGTAGAAGGGAAACGAAACTCAGGCTCTCCAATATCATCCATATCGCTCGTGCCTTCACATGCATCCACCACAACATCACCACCAACATAAAAATGCATCGTGTCCTCAACATGGTCGACACGCACCCCCATCATCCATCTCCTCATGCTCACCAAGATATGGATATTCAGCTCCTTCCACTTGGTTCCAATGCACCCCATTACCATGTACTTCTCGTTCTTCCATAGGGTCGCAATGGAATGAGCCCACAGCTGGATCGTCAGGCTGCTCCGAAACCTGTTGGACTGCGTCCTCATACTCTGCCAGGTCCCTCAGGTAACACCATGAATACTCGGTCGAATAATCAAAGAATTCTCCACTGCAGCTCATCTGCACGAAGTCTCGCCCAGATGGCGGTAATCCCGTATAAAATATCTGTAGGAGATGATCCTCGTGGAAACAATGGTGTGGGCACGCCAACATCAAATCACCGAACCTCTGCCAAGCCTGATGGTAGGCCTCTCCATCAGCTTGGGTAAAGCTCGCTATGTGCTGCTCCATGGCATGTCGCCCATGTACCTGCTCCAAGAAAGTGGGCAAAAACACTCGGAGAAATTCAGCCTGAAATGACAACCAAATAAAATGTGAGTCGGGAGACAATGAATCAAACCACAATCTAGCATTATCCTGCAAGGAATAGGGAAAGAATCTAAAATATATGCAATCATCAAAGATATTCCCACCAAGACATGAATACATCCATTCTTCAAATTTTTTCATATGTAAATGAGGGTTCTCCCACCCCGAACCATGAAAGTATGGCGAAAGTGGGATATCCTCCAAATCAATGTCGGAAAAATCTGAAGATGATGCCATTTTGGTGCTAAAAAAATTTCTCAAGAAAATGAAAATAAACAACCAAAAGACTCAATAAATGGAAAATAAATAAAATGGAAAGACACAACACTAAGAGATAGAAGTATCACACTAAATTTTTTAAAATCAATCAAAAAATGCTAATAATAGAAACCGTTGTCCCCGACAACGGTGCCAATTGATTGAACCGGAAAATGCACAAAGGCACGCCTTCCACTCCTAAGCGTAGGGGCGTCAATGCAATAAAATATAACCGATGAGTACCGGGTCGGATCACATGGACAAGTCGTTCTGCACTCGCAAAATTGATCGATAAAGAGAGATAATAGCGTGATACAACAACCTCAACTAACGGTGGATGAGTGGGGAAACGTGTGATGAATCTACAATCCTATCCTAAGTGGGTAGGGTTAGAGAACCAAATGGGGATTTAGGATAGCAAGGCGAGGAGTATGGGTTGTAGGTTCATTAAGTTTGGTGTTAATCAAGCTCAACTTACCCATATATAACTCAATTGATCATCCGGCTAAGGAAACTCAATCGGAAAATTTAGCATTCAAGAACACAATAATTAGCAATAGGGATGGATGCATCATCACGGCACTAATCAAAATAAGATCGTGGATTTTTCTCAAAGTGTGCCCTCTTGGGTCTTAACCAATAAAATTGTGCCCTAACAATTCATCCAACATTAACATTGAAAATGGACAAGATGAAATTAAAGTTATAATTAACATCCAACATTCATGAATCACAACCCAAGCCATTCAACACAACTCAATAATCATGAAAAAAAGATGGAATTTTTATACAAAAATTATCTCAAGTTCATTACAATAGAGAGATGCCAAAATACAAAGGGGAAAGAGAGATATCACCCAAGATCTCCCTAAGATGAAGCCTTTCTTCCACCTACTTGCTTCTCCTCCAAGCTTTCACTAAACTCCCATTGCTTTCAACCATAACCCTAGCCTATTGGGGAAGAAGAAGGCTCCCTAAAAACCCGTTTGATACAGTAAAAACAAAGTAGTCTTGGAAAACCGAACAGCAGCTCCTCAAAACCCCCAATTTTTCGCATCCGGGTAGGTTACGGGGCTTGCGGGTCGGGTCCTTTGCGCCCGACCTGCCTGCAGCTAAAGACACGCGCGCCTGCATCAAATTAGCAGGACATCAGCCCGCTGCAATGAAAAGCAGGGCACGGCCCGCTTCAGAAATTAAAGAGCGGGGGGCGGGGGCACGCGCACTGCGCGTGCCCCGCCTGCTGCTGGGCAAATGGCAGAAGCGGGCCGGCCAGGCTGCCCGGCCCTCGAATCAATCCGCCCCACTTTGGGGCGGGGTACTGTTGCAAGTGGGCCGGCCAGGCGGGCCGGCCCACAAAAATTGATTTTTAATTTTTTTTTTCTTTTCCTGTTTTAAAAATTCCTGAATAGCATCTTAGCCTCCAATAAATCCCGGAAAATAGCTCCAAGCTCCAGAAAATTCTGGAAAAATTCCAGAAAATCCAGAAAAATCCCAAGAGTACCTGAAAAATAAGGGAAGGAAAGATTAGTCCATATAAATCGCATTTTATGTATAAAAAGAGAGTAGGTTTTAATAATTCACGCTATCACAAATACACACGTATCAAAGCCAAAATAGTGACAATATATACATAAAATGCCCAGAAATAGGGGAAAAATATGCAATTTATATCCCGAATCACCTTCACCAAGACTCCGGATCGGATCCGAACTCCTTCGTAGCTTTGCTAGAGCCCTTCAGGAGCAAGGCAGAAAATTAGGGAGAAGAGAATATTAATTTAAGCTTAGATCCGAGCGTGCTCCAACATTTTTGGTAGCTACTCAGATCTAGAGCTTAGGACGAGTTTAAAGGAGGAGAGCAGACCTCTATTTATATAGGCGGCTGACCCCTCCCCTTTACTCCACTTCCGATGTGGGACTAAAAATTTTGGAGTTAAATAATTCAAGTTGGTTTTTCTTTCATAAAGGTAAAACTTCCATGAATTTTAACTCTCTCACCGTTGAGCTTCATATTTAATACAACCTATCAAATCGAAGGGCACTGAACGGTGAACGCATAGGAAAAAAACGACGAGTCAATCGGAGTCTGTTTGACCCCTCAAATGTGTGCACAAAGATAGCCAAAACCCCACAAATCCGCAAACATTCAGCCGTCACAAATTCATGCTGCCCTACGCAGCGCGTGGGGCCCACCTGTGCCAGGCGCTTGTAGCGCATGTGCCTCGAGGCAAGTGCGACACAAGCACCCAGCGCCCCAGCGATGGGCACGTGCACCGCACGCGCCCGCATAGAGCTGGCGTAGGCGCCCGTCGGCCCGCGCCTGCAGGCACAACTACAGGCGGGCACGGGCCCCCCTAATTGGTGCGGGCCCACCTCCTGTAGGGGGCTGAAGGGCTGGGTTCAGCCCAACAACTTGGGCTGACACCCCTTTTGCGTATCTTGATGATTTTGGCTATAACTTGTGCATTTGGTGTCCGATTTGGGTGTCGTTCGAACCTGTGTTTAGACCGGGACATTCCTGTCTTACAGGTAAACTTTTTCTCGCATTTATCTCATTAACTATTTTCGTAAAATATTTACGACACATTTAACTCGGCTTGCATCATATGCAAAATAGTCCCCTATCTAAGCTTAAAATATCATTTGCATCAAATACAGTTTTCTATCCATTGCATCAAATGCACATTATCCCTAATTTTTCTACCTATTACTAGACGAAGGTCACACTCTGTCTGAGACCCTACAGCCTAATCCTACTACAGGTGGGGCTCAAAGCCCCAGACGACAGTGACCACAAGCAGCAGTTGTCGTCCATATTTCAGTATCATACTTATGTGGTTAACTCATCGACATAAGTGTTGTCGGGACCACCCTGACTGTGTCCGTTATGAATTCCGCAGTTTTAGTCTCTTCTTCAAAACTATATCGTTTAACTCAAGCCTAGGATACGGTCAAACTGTCAACCCCAATAGCTTGAAGCCGGTTAGTTTCCATCGATCTTTAGTCAAATAATGTTGGACATCTTCCAACATACTCTGGCCATAGTTTTCGCTAAAGACCGAACTAACATTACCACACTAACTTCCATTAACCAGGAGAGACGAATCCTATCTTGGTCATTACTATCCTCGCACGCTTCAAATGTCACCCAACCAAAGACCTTTGGACATGCCTTGTCTTGAAGCTAGGTCAGAGATCTAAGTGACATCGTTCACGTACAGGTTCGTACAATGACCTCAAGTTAAAAGACCAACTTACCTATCATCACGAAGAGTTATCATTGACAGATTGGTCAATCATAACCATATGACAACTCTTGATGGGTCGTTCAGTGAACTCATTCTCCAATAAGCACATGTGTCTCGTCTTCGACTTTGCCAAGTCAAACGACCATGAGATCATCGTCACCGATATACCGTGAAGACTAAGACACAATGGTCTATCCAATATTTCGATATCATTTTCTCGAAACATCTACGATCATGAACGTTTCTAGACTTATTGTAACGACTGGTTTTCATGTATTTGGATTATCTATATTATATTATATGTTTTGGTGGATTTTCTCCTTATGTGTGGTTTTCGTTTCCGTAGCTTCATTTTCGATCGTTTCGTCGTGATTTTCTAGCTTCTTCCGTTGATCGTCGATTTTGGAGTAAGTCATTCGTGACGGGCTTCATATCGGTCATATCTTATTGTTAGATCAAGCCTAGGAGTCTTAGGAATCGATCCCGGAGCTTCGCACTCTATTTCGGAACTTTTTGTGCACGTTAGCTGGTACAAGAAGGGGAACCGACCGACTAGATGACGATTTAGTCGGTCGGCAAACCTTCATGGACCGACTAGTGGGCTTTGTAAATTTCTCAGGAGTTACTGTTTATCGTTAGTCGGTCTAAGAACGTTCGTCGATCGACTAGGTTGCAAACTAGTCGGTCAGCAAATGTTCTTTAACCGACTAGCTCTATGATCATTTTTGATACCAAGTACTATTCATTCTTAGTCGGTCTAAGAACGTTCATCGACCGACTAGATTCGAAACTAGTCCGTCAGTAGTTGTTCTTTGACCGACTAAATCTAAATCCTATTTTTGTGCAGGAGTTATTGTTTGGACTTAGTCGGTCTGCGTTGGTCAACCGACCGACTAGTTCACAAACTAGTCGGTCAGTGGTTGCTCTTTGACCGACTAATCAGTGTCGAAACCCTAATTTCTGGGCAGCCGCCAGGTCATTTTCTATAAATACCCCACTTCTTTTCTTTTCTTTCTTTCTCTTCTCCTGGACTCTTTCCTTCCCCCTTGACCTCTGATCTTCCCCAACCTTCCTCTAGCCTTCCTCCTTCATCTAGAGCTTCTCCCCCTCTCCATTTTGACCAACCACCATGCCCTATGTCATCTCCAACCCCCAAAAAATCCCAATACCCCATTTCTCCAGATTTTCCCCATCCATTCCAGATCTGAACCCTAGGTTCCTCGGATCGTTTCTTCCATTGCCGTGCTTGCTCGGCATCATTCTTCCGCTTTCGAATACGGTAATAACTCGATCTCTTAATATCCTCATAACCCAATGTGTTTTTGTGAAACCCTAATAAAACTAGGTTAGATGTTGTTTTAATGTTGTTTTGCCATGGCAGCGATCTCATCTCCGTAGTTAGCATTTGTGTGACGGCCTCGTTGATCGTCATTCTCGGTGCTAGGCAAGTGAAACTTGCATCTCTTGATTTGGGCCATGTCTTAGGCTTAGCGTAAAAGAGACTAGACGGTGAAAGGATATCCGTCTAGACGCCATTAACCTAGCTTGACAACGAAGCTTGGTCTGTCACCTTCATCATGCTTGTATGTCACGTTTAATTTCAATTAACGGTACGCGTATTAACTGTTCATGTCATCCATGCATCTTTAACTGCCATGTTTAATTTAAATTAACGGTACGCGAATATCTGTTCATGTCATTGCATTTTGCATGTCATGTTTAATTTCAATTAACGGTACGCGAATATCTGCTCATGTCATTGCATGCTTGAACACTCATCGTGATTGCGTAGCATCGCTACATACTAGTGCTACTTGTTCCGACTAGGCACCCGTTTTGCGGGCACAACCCTAGGCCAATTACAAATCTAGCTCGTGGTCCAGAAAACGAGCTCAATACAGCCTGCGGGCAATAGGGCACTCGCCTGTGTGTGAGTGATCCCTTGTACTTGGACATAGCCTACGGGTAATAGGGCGCTCACATGTGCGTGGGTGACCCCTTGTACTTGTTACTTGACAATACATGTCACACCTACCACTTGTTACTTGCTACTTGTACTTCACTTGTTATTTCCATACAATACTTGCCATGCCATGCACCATACTTTAACTGCTAGGTTGTTAGTTTACCTTTCTTTCAGTTTCCTTGCACAAGTCTTTCGACTTGCTGACATGTGCCCCTTTTCTCTTTTGGGTGACACATGTTAGATCCCGAGCCTGAGTTTGTCGCTAAGGACGTGGTGTTTACTGACGCTAAGTCAGTGCCCACGTTGATCGAGGACTTCGTGGACACTGGAGATCAGTCTTAGTATCCTCGTGGAGCTTTCCCTTTTGCTCTAGACTGCTTTTAGTTATCGGTGCGTAGCACCCATACTTTGTTGGTGTTTGTTGTGTTGGCCGTGTGTTAGGCCTTTAGACTCTTTCTTTTAGCCTGGTGGCTTTTCTGGATGTTGAACTTAACTTTAATGTTGGACAATTTCTGAGATTTGAAATTTTATTTATGTCTCTCCTTGTGTTATTATTGTTGTTCTGTTTGTGGTTACAGGGACCTGCTTATGTTTTATTGACGCGTATCGGGTTTGGGGCTTCACAGCTCCTCTCTCGTGCGGACCTTTTCACGTCTCGCCTCCATTTTTGGGAAGCGGGGCGTGACAGGTTTTGTTGGTGGCCCATGCAGGTCCTCTTCTGTAACTGCGATTATCGGAATAACGATAATAATATTAGAATGTCCAATAAACCAAGTTCGACATCCGAGTTATAAGCTATGAGTCTAATCTGCTTCGTTTTCTGTGTCACTAGATGGCAGGAAGGCAATTCACACGTGGTGGAGGTAGTGGTGCGCCTCCTCATGACGAGGAGCCTGAGCGGGAACCCACCAATGGAGAGATGATGCGGATGATGCTCCAGATGATGCAAGTGCAGCAGGGCATGCTCCTGCAAGTCCAGAATGCTCCACTTGCTCGAGCTGCCCGGGCACTTCCGGATGCCCCTCGCTCCGAGCCGGGAGCGAAGCAATTTCGGGAGCTAGGTCCCACATATTTTGATGGGTCTGAGGGTCCTCTGGCTGCCGATGAGTGGATTCGGAACATTGAGGATAACCTGGCGATGGCGAAAATTAACCCGGCTGGATGGGTTAATTTGGATAAGAGGCAGCTGAAGGATAATGCCAGAAACTGGTGGGATGCTGAAGAGAAGATGCTGGTGGAGCCGATAGTTTGGGCTACCTTTAAGTCCAGATTTGATGGAGAATTCTTCCCGAAGGCTGCTAGACAGGTGATGCTGCAGTGCTTCATAGATCTGAAGCAGGGGAGCTTGTCGGTGGATCAGTACCACCAAGAGTTCACGAGGCTCAGTCGGTTTGCACCAAAGATGGTGCAAGATGCCGATGAGAAAGCTCAGCTGTTCCTCCAGTGACTTGCCTTGGAGCTTCAGAGTTTTGTGACCTCTTCTGACCTGGAGACATATCAGAAGGTTCTGATTGCTACGAGGCGGCAGGAGTTGAATTTGAACCAGAGGAATGGACATGTTTCAGTAGCTGGGAAGAGGCCTATGGAGCAGGCCAGGGCGGTGGTTAGGCCTGGTTTCAAGCCTAATCATCCGGTGCAGTTCAAGAGGCTAGGAGGGCCTATTCTGAAGACTTGCCATTTCTGCGGCAAGACCGGACACCTCAGGGATCAGTGTAGGAGGTTCCTGGGGCAGCGTATTGTCTGCAAAGATCCTGCCCATACCATCAGGGAGTGTCCCAAGTCGAAGCAGCCTTGGCGGGCTTCTATTGCAGCACAGCCGTTGCAGCAGCGAGCTCATGTGCACGCTGGACGTGGAGCGCCTCTTGTTCCACAGAGACAGGCCTTTCAGCGAGCTGTTTCACCGAGAGGGCAGGCTTTTCTGATGACTGAGGAGGAGAGCATTGCCATGGATGAGGTTATCACAGGTAACTTCCCTCCTAGCTGTTTCTTCCATAGTTATGTTTGATTGTTAGATTATGTTTGGTTGCTTGCTCATGTTTGTTGCTAGACTAGGGCTTGATTGTTAGACTGTTTGTGGGTGTGATTTTGGTGTGCACATTTTCTGCACGAGTTCTCTTTGACTCAGGTGCATCGATGTGTATTATTTCTCGGAGCTTCGTGGAGAAGCATTCCTTGTCGACGTCCCCTCTTTCCAAGAGTTGGAATATCGTTACAGGGAATGGCGTGGTCTCGGTGCATCTTGGTTGCAATTCTTGCCCGTTGGTGGTCTGTGGACATGAGCTTTACGCTGATTTCATTGTCCACAACATCATCAACTACGATGCAGTTCTTGGGATGGATTGGCTTGCGAGTTTCTATGCTACGATCGACTGTCGGAGGAAGAAGGTCGTGTTCGAGATTCTCGGACACCCAGTGTTTGAGTTCAGCCGTGGTAGCAGTTCGCTTGGTCCTATCAGATTTCGAGCCAGACCAGTGGAGGTTGTGGCTATGCAGATGGAGTTGGAGAGGCCAGTTGTGGTGCGAGATTTTGATGACGTCTTCCCCGAGGAGATGTCTGGATTACCACCTGATCGGGCTTTGGAATTTTCTATTGATCTTATTTCGGGAGCGCAACCTATTTCGAAGGCACCATATCGTATGGCGCCAGCAGAGTTGGAAGAGTTGCGTAGGCAGTTGGATGAGCTTATGCAGAAGGGTTATATCAATCCTAATGTGTCCCCGTGGGGAGCACCGGTGCTGCTAGTGAAGAAGAAGGATGGTTCGCGTCGTATGTGCGTGGACTATCGGGAGTTGAATGCGGTGACCATCAAGAATAAATACCCGTTGCCTCGCATCGATGATATTTTTGATCAGCTTGGAGGTTCGAGGGTGTTTTCGAAGTTGGATCTGAGGAGCGGTTATCATCAGCTGAAGGTGAAGAAGGATGATGTTCCGAAGACAGCGTTCAGGACGAAGTATGGACACTACGAGTTTGTGGTTATGCCTTTCGGTGTAACCAACGCACCCGCAGTTTTCATGAATCTGATGAACCTGATTTTCTATGACTTTTTAGATAAGTTTGTCATTATCTTTATTGACGACATTCTGATCTATTCGAAGTCGGAGGAAGAGCATGCCTTGCACTTGAGGACAGTGTTGAAGATTTTGAGGAAGCATCGATTGTATGCTAATTTTTCGAAGTGCGAGTTTTGGCTGGACAGAGTT